>NW_019091375.1:726365-789815 GCF_001949145.1 Acanthaster planci
GTGACTTCTGTCAACCAATTGCCCGACGTGCAAGGCGGAGTCTATGCGCCGCACTCGCTTAACACACAGCTAGCTATGCGCGCCTAACATCTGCCCATGTAACGGAAGACGCTATCTGGGCGTAGGCCGGATACGGTCATGAATAATGCAACACGTAGCTTAAATATGAATAAAGTGACGTGCTTGACCCGATGCGACTGCGTTCCTGCTCGCACGGCTTGCCTGTCATCAGAGTCACAGGTTTTTTTGAAGTTGTGGCGCATGTATGTGGCGAACAAACAGGCGCAAGCCAGGTACATTTGAGAAAAAAGTATGATGGGCGCATGTGGAGTACAAGGAGCGCAAGTCAGTTAATCGTGTACATGTACTGTACATGTACACATACATGTACACGTACTCTGACGGATGACGTGCGAGCCGTGCAAGCAGGAACGCAGTGTGTGGTATCGGGTGAAGCATGACGCCCCATGTTGTTTTATTCATATTTATGTCATATGTTGCATTATTCATGATCGTACCCGGCCTTCGCCCAGATAACGTCTCCCCCCATTTGGTCTCCATTATAAACCGAGATCAATGGTACCCCCCCTGTTACTGGGTAGAGCGCCATCTATAACTTCGCACCGCGTCTAGTGACTAGCGCCCTCTGTTTGATATCCTGGTTCAGAGTGCAATGCCAAACCAAAGAGGGGAAAAAAGAAAATACTTTTTAATTGCCTAGTCGGGATCGATATCTAGACCAAGAGTGCACTCTCACATTGAAAAGTTATATTGAAAATTGTAAGGTAACTTTGAAAGATGTAATATCAATAAAGTATTTCTTTAGAGTTGTAAATATTTCAGATGACAGTTAATCCCCAATCAATTTTCGTGTTAGATAAAGATCCTTTGATGGAGTTCGTGGAGTTAATTTGAGGAAAATGCCGATTTCTGCGATTTTTTTGCTGATTCTTAGCTGGACACTAATGATTTCACAGTAATGTTATCACATAATGCATTTTCTGCATGTCGTATGCCCTGGACTG
The DNA here is from genome assembly GCF_001949145.1 of Acanthaster planci. The sequence goes on from NW_019091375.1 coordinate 727,391, forward strand.
CATGGCGTTTGTTTGGCTCTGCATGAGGCGCCTATTTGGCGATACTACAAACTTTATTATGAAATTATTATTTTTTTGTTTCAGGTGTTTATCGGCAACACAGACAGTGACACCCCTGTAACCAACCTGTTTGATGAGAGTGTGGTGGCCACGACGGTGCGCATTGAGCCGACTAAATGGCATGGTCGGGTTTATCTCCGATTAGAGCTGCTTGGATGTCGCCTTGATTAATGCAACTGCATCGTCTTACTTGCTACACATTTTCTGATACATGTTGAAGTTTCATCTTTGGAGAAAAAAATTTCTATAAATATAAATTGAGATAAGTGTGATTACCAGAGGATAGCGTGTTGGATAACCCACGAGGTTCTGCGTGCTCTGAAAAGTTGAAATAAATACAATAATATCTCAAAATCTCGATTTAAGTTTAATTTTACATTACAGACAATATTTCATTTTGAATGACACAAAATGTTGGATCAGGGGCGTAGTCACGGAGAGGGGGGGGTCCTGGGGTACCGTATGGAATTCCATATCTGTTGTCGTGTGTCGCCGTCGTGCGTCGTACGTCGCCCGTGGTTTTTTTCTTACGCTTGTGCATTGCTATTTTTCACAAAGACCCTTGCTCTTTTCACATACGTGTTCGATCGATCCGCCATGCCTGTCTGTACTTCCACGATAACCTAACAGATCATACCCCAAAAATACAAGAGAAACTTTGAACTGAATGTATAAAATAAACTATTTACAATGATTGATTCCTTAATATCGTTTATAAGAGACGAACTGATTCAACATTATTTTGTGGGCGGGTATACCTACGATGAAATCTGCTGTATACTCCAAATTAGACTTGACTTGAGTTGCACGTAGGCACACAGAAGTTTTATAAACAGTAATGTTCCTGATCCTTGGAAATAGTTATTCGTGGTACCCGTTGCTACATCTGACTCGACCAGCCGTCTCGAGGTGGTCGAGTGGTTTAAGGCGTCTGCACTAGTAAGCAGGAAGTTGTGGGTTCGAATCCCACCCGAGTACACTTGTGCATTTTCACAAGCCTTCGGGGGCAAACACTGAGTATATAGTGTTATACGTTGGGCAGGGCCAAAATACACAACATCTACCCACACTGCCAAAAATACTACTGAATGAGAAATATTGTACGATATTTTGACAACATTAATCTACTGTAAACTTTTAAACTTTTGTTTATAGTAAATAAACATGTTTGTTACACGTATTTACTGTCCTTTTGTGAACGCTGTACAATACTCTATATTTAAAAGTAATGTTTTACGGTATAAGCTGTGACGTCAATTTGCATATTGACACAAATGGTGCGTTGCTTCTTTTGCCAAGTAATTTTGTGGTTTTCCATTCTTAATGCAAGTATTTGACATTACTCTGACAAACGCTGGTGGTTTTTTGGATGTAGTTTTACACGTGAATGCGAACCACTGCTGACGTGAACATTAAAAAAGCTGACTTTTTCATGTTCCAACCACGATTGCTCTTGGGAGCCAAACATTGCACATTTACCATGCCAATGTAAATTAAGAATGTTAATAAAGTTCTGCCGCGATCTAAATACGAGGTATGTGTAGGTTATATGTAATTATTTTTGAATTGTTAAAATTAATGTGAATCTGCGAATCCTTCATCAACAGAAACAGAACTTATACACAAATACTTATGTAGAATGAACCCGTAATCAATGAAAATACTAACTTGCTGTGTCCAGTGTCTACTTCAAATTAATGCAATTAACTGAAATAATTTAATGTTGTTTTGTTGTTTGGCCAATAAATGACGGCGATATTACGGAGCTTTGGACGTGCCATCCGACTTGTTGAGATCATCTTGACATGTTTTTTCTTGGGATAAAGACATAACATTAAAAGGCAAGATTTCGACATCTTGAGATAATTTATCACGGGATGACGACATCGGAAAAGTTATATGACGACATCCTCAATCTTAATCATTATCTTAGGATGTCGTCACCCAGAGACATCCAGCAAGTGTAATGTCTACTTCATCATGACGTTGTATCAATTTAACTAATATTATATATGGTAATAGGAAGATTATGCTTTTTTAAAAAGACGAAAGCACCTCAGGTCGCCTGTGCATTTTCGAGGCGGTTTGTCGATGCACCCATTCACAAATATAATGTCATTATTCCACTTTTATGATGTCGTTATCCATGATAGGTTAAATATCCAAGGATGTGGCCGTCCAACTTTTACGATGTCGTCATTCTGTGATAATTTATCTCGAGACCTCATCATCCAACTTATAGGATCATCATTCCGTGATAATTCATCTCGGAATGTCATCATCCCGTGAAAAATTATCTCAGGATACCGATATTTTAAATATACGATGTCGTCATTCCAAAAAAAATAATGTATAAGCAGGATCGAAATAAGTTGAATGTCACTTCCAGAGCTTCGTATGATTTATCGTTAAAAAATACATGTACGTGTACTGTAAATTATTAACAGTATACTACCGGCGCCCGTGCTGCCAGTAAAGTATCGTGAAAATTCACAGGAAAGAATTTACAGTGCGGTACAAATCTACGAAAGCCCAATCGTGCCAATGAAGTATAACTTTTCAGCCTGACACTAATTGTTGTAAGACATACTGAAACGTGTAAACGTCGATGAGTTTAGTTCAGAAAAAGTCTGCAAATAACGATTGGTCTGACCTTGGTCAGTATGTAAATCAAGAGTCATACTTTTTAGTGACGTCATCATGAGGCCATATAAATTTTTACAGACAATCCACATACGTGGACTATCAAAGGTCTTGCAAAAGGAAATTTTGAAAAAAAAATCTTGTCTTTTTTTTTTAAGAGATACGTCAAAAAGAATGTTAATACAAGAAATGACAAAATACATGAAACAGCTACTATTTTTTTTGCCTTACTTCGATTGGGTCGTTGCATTTAAGAATCCCATGACCACGACAGCAAAATCTTTGACACATGCCAGGAAAATCAAACTTGAATAAAGGCTATTAGTATTACCGTGGGGGCGCGGCGATGGGGGATTTTTTCCAAAAGGAAGTGAGGTCCGACTTTCTATTCAACAAGACGAGGAACGGTAGTCTCCTCTCAAGAACTATGGTCCCTCTGTAAATTTCTTAGTCTTGGCCTATCCCGATACATTTTCAATTTTCGGTGATGATATCGAAAGCCGGCGAAATACTTGTAACAACAGTGCATACGGCTTTCTGATAATGAAAGCACCCTAGGGCTTACAATGTTGGAAGAAAAATCACTCCTTCTTGTGATTTATGGGGAAAGTCAGTTAAAATGCTTTTAAAGAGGTAAAACGGCAAACGGTGTGGGGAGGGGACTGGAGGAGCCACTGCTGAAAGCAAATCCGAGGTTTGAAAAACTCGTGGAGTACAAAGCCGCCTAGCTAGCCGGCCGCGCACGCGATCCGCGTGAAAAAACACACAGAACCCAAATGCCGTGTTGGTACCCGACCTCACACATTTAGGATAGACGTATCGGCTGTTGATCACCAGCGCAATCCCGCGACTTCTATTCAAAATGGCGGACGCTGTGGACATCGATTTGTACGCGGACGATGTGGATCAGGAATTCAATCAGGTTGGTGTATTTCCTCCATTTTGACATTGCAAACCATACCTTGTGGTGGTTTGTCTTTTGTAGATATTGAAGTTTCGGGAAAAAGTGCCGGCACTGTTGAGCAAATAAAAAAAAATCTAGCACTAGCAGTGACGTCTGCCGATGCACCTCACTGTTTTTTCAAGTTGGTTCCGACTTCCATGCCATGATGATGTGACGCTCACAGGAACTGTTTACCGAGTACCAGTGACTAGCTCAAAATGATCTGATCCTGGGAATCTAAGTGGCAGGGAACAGTTAGTTAGCACTCACTGGAAGCCACTCACTTGACCCTTGAGGCTACCTAGGCCTAACTGGTTTGAATGTTTTTTTTCTGTGGTGCAAGCCCCTAGGCCTAACTGTTTTATTTTTAAAGTGATCTTGATTCGAGAGGGTGTCATAAGCAGGTAGGGGACCAAACCGCAGTCTAGTGATGTCCATAGTTTCTGCTTATGTCGCTTGTTCAAGCGGCAATGAGAGCTATATATGCAGCTAGCTTTACTGACTGAGTGGAGCGTTAGCATTCCTCTTTTTTCGATTTTGGACGGGATAGTCATAGTCATACTCTCCATGCCTGAAGCTGTACGTAGGACGGGTATGTGAAATGAAATATTGAAGTGCGAGTAATGAAGATAAATTACTAATCATGGGAAAGAGCCTGAAAAATGCAATAAAATTACATATGAATAAGCTCAATCCGATAAATATTTATGGAGTTGTAAATGAAATATTCCTGTCCTTATGTCCGATATATTTTTAAAGAAAAACAAAGAAAGCCTGTGACTCAAAATGATGCCCGTGAAAATGAGGTCTTTTAGAAGTAATCGGTTAAAAACTTTTGAAATACTTGTCATATTCAGTATGAATTTCTTACTGATTGCACAGGAAAAAGAACTTAAAATGTTGTTCAGCACTTAATGTTGGCAATAATTAACTGTTTTAAACTAATTTTAGATTTAGATTTTAGGCCTACTAAAATCTGCTGCCAGACTGATTTAGAGACAGTGCACGAAAAACACGGACATAAAGGGCGCCCTCTTTTAGCAGTTATTTCACATACCTACTGTACATATAGTAAGGTTGAAACGGTTCTCAAAAATTCCAAAGACTCACCAAAAATACCTCAATCACCACCTACTGACCTCCGTAAATGCCAACGTCAAACGGTTGGGGCTTCAGTGATATTTTTTTACTTCAAAATCAGTCAAAATCCGACCGTGTTCACTCGACACACACAGCGCTTAAACTTTTCGCTGCCTCCTCCCATTCAAATACGGGCATGTAGAGTTTCTGGCGCAATAACCCTATGGTCGAACACGGTCCTCAAAGACAGGGAACAAGGATGGAGTCACAACCTTTTGTCGTTTTTTTCACATGATGGTACATGTACAGCTGTTAATCCTAACCTTCCCCAACCACACAGAATTAAACAGTAGTAAAGTGTTTAATTCTGTGGGGATAGGTCTGGTAGGCCCATAACAGCCGGCTTTTGCATTGGGTTTGGCATGCCTCAGAAAAACAAAGTCCAACAGCCTCTGTGCACAAAGTCCCATATGGGTGTTTAACTTGGTGTGAATGGGGAAGGTTAGGGCCAGCAATCCTTGGGGGTTAGGGTTAAGGGCGTGAGTGTTGAAATTTGCGGGTTGCAATCCAAGGACATCTGAGGCAGTCCACTGCCTTCACATGAGATTTCTTCATTAGAAGCCCAATGTACTCAAACTATCGCACAATCAAGCGTTTTATTTTGCTCTTCATAAACAATGCAAATGCTTGCATGTATGCACTGCAGATAATTTTGTCGGTACCCGACATGCGTTTTGGAGCACATAGTTCAATATTCATTCTATCTGATTTTGAATGTTCTACAAGCACGCACATGGATTCAAATGCCTTTGCCCAGGATGTTGTGAAGTTTTCTCCAGGCGGAGGATGAGAAGTTAGCTAGGGCTGAGTTGACTCGAATAATTCACTATTTGAATATTCAAACTTCAGTTTGATCGAATATTCGTACTGACCTGCAGATTGTTGGTGAATAAACTATTTACAGAATCAGTTGCAGTAATGCACATAGTAATGCATTATGATCAATATAATAGTTTCTCACATCTACTTGAAGGAGAGTCTCAAGCAACTATTTAGCAAGATTTAAGAGATAAACAAGACTTGTTGCCTTTTTGAAAATGACTGTTCCTTTTGAATTATTTACTGAATAACTTACTTTTTAAATCATATGATTTTCAGTTGAATCTGCTGGAAACAAGCCTCCATAGTGCAATTTTTCTAATTTAAAACAAAAAAAATTTATCCCTTTTCATGAATTTTGCATTTGAATATTCAAATTTACAAAAATTTGAATATTCGACAATTGATTGAATATTCAGTTATTCAGATATTCAGCACAGCCCTAAAGTTAGCATCCTAATAATTGAATATAGCCCTATTGGTTCACTTTTCAATTCAGCATTAATACTCCGCCTCATTTGATTTTGTTTTTTCAGGAGGCAGAGCAGTACAACAGTAGCTCTGGCCAAGTGGACTTGTACGATGATGTCATCACCGCTCCCGCGGACGGAGGCACTGTGCCAGAAAGGGTAATGCCGCTCTAAACCTGTTGCCTTCCAAGACGTGTTTCAATTCCATATTTACGCATTAACAGCTCACAAGAACACCAAAGTACATGTGATTGATGTGAATTGACTTTTTTTCATGTACAGTAGATTCCTGTTGAAGCGCTCCCTGATATAACGCTCTTACTGATAAAACGCTCAATTTTCATTTCCCCAACTGCACGCCCATTCACTGTGACATTTTTATGTGGTTATAGCGCTCCCATTTACAATGCATTTGGAGATATAACACTCATGATTTTCGGCCCCCAGAACCATATAAAGCATGTAAAATGATTCTGGTTACAGCGTTCTTTACCTTGGAAAATCAGATTCTTTGAAAATCAACCCATGAAACCGCATCGCAGGCTGCCACGATTGGCTGGTCAATCCTGGACGCCAGTAGTTTAGGGATCACACAAGAGTGCAGACACATACTGGGCCATGGGCTGGCCATTCACGCAGAGTGATTGCGAGCACGTGCTCACCACAGTGAGCCGCGGCCACGTGGCTTTGCTGTGGCGACATTGTAATTATTATTTTGCACTTTTTATTTATTCTTGTGGTGAAGTTTGGGATGCAATAATCAACTTTGAGATAATACATGTAGTATTTTTGTTAAAGGTGTCTTTCCCCGATAGATAAAATCAGCCGCTTAATTGTACATATACGTGTATCTTCGTGTAGCAAATCTCGTCTTTTCGCCAATCGTGCTTGGCGTGACATGTCTGCTGTTTTCACTTACGTTTTCTAATGTCATAGCACTTACTGTGGTCACACGGTAATTAAGAAAAGTCGGCGATTGGACCGTCCGTGAATGGGGTACGCAGTAGCAGTCAGGATGTCGCGGTGGGTGTAGATGCAGTGCGTGTGCCGCGATGCAGCATGCCTGAGGACCTGTGGAGATAAACAGATACAAAAAATATACTCTGAAAATTACGGTGCATACATTTTCCAGTAAATGTACATGTAAACGAAATTCACATGACGTGTATAAATACATGTATCAAAACGTGTACATAGAGGTACATGTGCGTTGCACATGTTGCGCGTCCATCCAGTTGGTTATAGCGCTGTGCGGTTATAACGCTCAATTCCGTTAGGTCCCCTTGAGAGCGCTATAACGGGAATCTACTGTACATTTACGTTATACAAGGGAAATTTGTCACCGGGATACAGGAGTATAACGTTAAGTCTTTTGCTATTTGCAGAGATTTTCCTCTGGTGATGCCCGCCCGAAGGCTTCAACGACGACGGTTGAGCGGTCATCGACCACAATGAGCTCGTCCTACAGTGGCAAGCGAGTCTGTATGTACGTGGGCAACTTGACGTGGGTGAGTGGCATTAGGCGGTGATTCCTACTAGTGCTGATTGCTAAAGAGTTGGTCAGCCCAGATGTTCTCTAAGCAAAGAGGAATGTGTGCTTAAACCGCTTGCCAGTGGCATTATTCCATTTCACCCATCTTGGTAGCGGTATTAAATTCAGTCGATAATAGTGACTTATTCAAAACGAGAAGCCCACAATTCTTCACAAATTTGAAGTTTACAAACCCTTGTTGATTGATTGAGCTTTTGTTTTAAACGTTTCTTACTGCATTGTTTCCTTTTTGGTGCGGTGCAATATTTGCCATAATGCCCGGCCCCTTGAGGGCGACACGCTCCATCTCATTGGCCTAGTTCCATCCTCTTGATGTGTTCAAACTCAGTATGTACTACTCAAGAAAAGTGAAAAGTTAAAGACCACTTTTTTTCTTAACTTGTAAAATTTTTTCCCAGCAATGAGTGGGATGTGGTTCTTTCATTTTTATGGTTGTCTCGATGGTGTTCTCATTGGAATAAAAAATTAAAAAACTGTTTCCAAACACCAAATGCACATTTCACCGGTAAAATATATCGTAAAAAAAAAAGTATACCCCAAATAAAAAGTGGTCCCTAGCTTTTTTGGAATAGTGTATATGGAATTTCCAGGAGCATGGTCAAATGCCCTTGCATGTTTCATACACATCACCGGGTGTGGAGTGGTTAACCGTTAACAGAAACCCTAACCAAATTGTCCTTTGCAGTATCTTGCCTCTGACGGCTTCCCTGCTCCTCTTTTTGCCGTGTCACATTTCCCATGCAGTGGACCACTGACCAGGATTTGTCCGATGCCATCCGCGAGCTCGGGGTCGCCGACCTGATCGAGATCAAGTTCTTTGAGAATCGGGCCAACGGTCAGTCGAAGGGCTACTCGGTGGTGCATGTGGGTTCAGACGCTTCCTACCGGACCATCATGAGCGGACTGCCGAAGAAGTCAGTGTGCGTTTTTGTTTAATCCCCCCCCCCATTTGCCCCACCCCCACACACCTGCCAACTGATCCTAGATACTATTTGTCACAAAGGCCTTTTCTCTCTCTCTGTGATTTTAGTACATGCAATTTAGTGTCCCGAACCCTGTCCTTGTCACCAAATTAACCCTAATTCCCCCAGGTGTGTGAAATGACATTTTGATATTGATGAATGTTGACTTTCCACAGAGTTCCTGGGGCCTGGAAAAGCCATGGAAATTTGTTTTTCCTCTTTTCGGCCTGGAGAAGTCTTGGAATTTTGTAAAAATGACTAAAGTCATGGAAAAGTCATGGAATTAATCATGGAAGCCACAAAACACTGTGATTTTTATTATAAGGAATAAGCACATAAAATCTCTAATTGTATTTGCAACCTAAATAGCCGAATAGTCCAAGAATTTGCATTATTTGGTAATGGATTTTCATAATTTGGTCATGGAAAAGTCATGGAAGTTTAATTGTCCTTCAGGTGCAGGAAACCTGTGTCCAGTGTAATCCTAACTTATTATACCATCACATTCGGATGTATCAGCAATCTGTTATGAATCCTGGGGGGTAAGCCAGGAAGTCACTGGTCCTAGGAACTATCCCCAATCCTTCAAAATCCTCCAATATACAGGAAACCAATGGCACATTCTTTGTACTTCAGCTTTCAAGGGGCATCAATCCCCATGTAAAGTAACAGTGGCTGGGCTCTACCTTCCTCAATCCTACAAAATCCTTCAATATACAGGAAACCAATGGCACATTCTTTGTACTTCAGCTTTCAAGGGACATCAATCCCCATGTAAAGTAACAGTGGCTGGGCTCTACCTTCCTCAATCCTTCAAAATCCCCCAAGCCTCAGTAATATTTTGAAGGTATTTCAATTATTATTTTGCAGATGTCTTAATAGTTGCGATTGTGCTTCTTTGTTTTGTCAGAGAGCTGCACGGTCAGAACCCAGTCGTAACTCCCTGCAACAGACAGAGCCTCTCGCAATTTGAGAACGCCTCTCGGAAGGGTAAGTCCATCGGCTTTGTGCTTGAACTAGGAGCGAGTCATAACTCCCAAATTGGTATCAGCAGTGGGATGCGATTCCCTGCAATACACATGCATTATACTTGACCCCAACCCAACGATATCTGACAGTGAGTACTTTCTGTGGGATGTGAGCAGTGAATAAAAGGCTTTCTGTTCTAGCTGCTGGATTGTGTCAGAGTCAACAGGTTTCTCACACATAACTGTTGGGTGTCGTTCGATTCAGCAGGGCGGCAGCACAGGGGGTTTGTGTTCATGCAGCATTCAAATATCCGACCCTCAATTTTGATCGACAATTCGGTTACATGTATAAACTCCCAAATTTCCATATTCTCTGATTACATGATCAGGGAAATCAGCGATAGAGCTTTTGAAGAAAGGAAGAAAGCAACCGTATATCAGAAGGCAAATACGGACAGCACTTAATGTCAATCACATGCTGCCGGGTGCTTATGAAAATGCAGTGCACACATGTGGGGCGATTTTCAAGATTTCCAGTTTTCAAAATTCTTCAAAAATTCATCATTTCATTTAACGGACGTTTAAACCCACACAAAGGACTCTTTGGTGGCTACTCTAAGCTGACAGGTAACCTTCATTGACTCCTGAATATATCAGCCAGGCCTGCAGCCTTGAAAAAAGAGCCCAGATTGTGCCGTGTTTCTAAGATTCTTTTGTTCCCGAAACCAGAACCGTCTTTTCAATAGGGGCCAGATTAGCGTGCAGCTCTGCTGTGTGGCTCATCGCTGCTGTGGTAGAGCGCTTTTGTCCCCGGTGGTAATCCGCTTGCTCTAAATGCCCCAAGCCCTGGTATACAGTTTCAAAACAAGGCTGGATTACATGTATCTCCACTATTGAGAGTGAAAAATGTTGGTAATGCCCAGCAGCTCAGTCTTTTGTACCAAGCACGCTCTTTTGTTACAATGCCTAGCTTTTTTGTCCGGGCTTTGTGTATAAAGCCTAGGTGCTCAAAAATGGGTCCCTGGCAGCAAGTGGTTAAGAGTCCTTTACTTGAAAGATGATATCAATTAGATATTCGGGAAGACAAAAGTCAACCTGTTTGGTTTTGATATTGTTGACTGTGTAAACGTCGGAATCAAATCAGCACAACAAGCCTGGAGCTGGACCAAGAGAGGGCGCTGGTTTCAATCATTGTATCAATATCAATATTGATAGTACTGGATGAAAAATTGTTGTTTGGAGATTTGGTCGTTGGGTCAGTACCTGTTCAGTTGAAAGTTCTAAGTAGCTTATTGGATTAGTTATTCTGTTCTAACAGGAATAATATGCTTCACATGCTTTGTTCTTGTCTGTCTGCAGCACAAGGTGGTCAGGTGTCCGGCGATGGACGCTCAGGACCGCCTAGTGACCGACGAGGCCCGTACAACAACCGCGACGGCCCGCAAGGTGGACCGCCACCCCACCAAGGCCCGCCCCACCAGGGCCCCCCGGGCAACCAGCAGGGACCACCACCCCCGTTCAATGCCCCAGGGCAGGGTCCACCCCCACCCTATGGACCTGGAGGCGATCGCTTCCCTGGGCCAGGGGGTCCAAGTGGGCCTGGTGGCCCCCCACCTCACGGGCAGCAATTCCCACCAGGTAATGACCCAGTAAAAGATTTAATACTTGCTGTTCGTGGTTTAACCAATGACCTTCCTAGAGAAATTTGAGATGCCACTGTATGAGCTATCTGCCATTTTGCATGCAACCAGTTTTCGGTAGAATGTGCACAAAATAATGGCTCTGTGTCACAGGGACACCAGCATTATCACTTGTGGTTGCTCAAAGGGGAGGAGTGAATTTTGAAGATAAGCTGGTAAGATTGACATGTGGGGACACATTTGATGGCCCGGCAAGGTCCTAAGGCCCATGACTGTTGAAATTGACATTTTAGTGTGGGTGTGGATGGACTACGTACGTACTGTACTGGGCCTGTGATCCAGGTTGGTATTTCAAAAAGGCCAGGCCATTCAAGAACAAAGCATGTGATCTTGTCAGTGTTTGGCTGCCTGAAAAGCAGCCATACTCCGACAAGGCGCCCAAGTATTGCCGTGCCTGTGTGACTTACGACATGCTTCATTTCAGGTTTGTCCTGTTGGAAAACGTCCAGCGAAGTTGGGCAACCAGTTGAAACGGTCCCCTTACTCGGTGATGAGTGTTGGCATGGACAAAGAGAAGACTGGCAACATCCCCATTTGCTACCCCCCCATGTACCTCCTGTCTCCGCCCCTTGGCAGCTTCTTTATACCCTACCTCACTTGCCAAGTGTATAGTACAAGGGTCCTTGCTCTATGATTAGTTTTAAACACCGCTCGTTGTTCTGTATGACATTTCCCAACAGGTCGTGGCGGAGGCCCTCCACCTCCCCGTGGCCCCCTGCCCCCGGGCCCCCCGGGGCCAGGTTTCCAAGGCCCCCCCAGGGGACCCCCGGGCCCACCAGGACCTCCTGGACCAGGGATGCAGCGGCCTCCCATGGGGGACAGGGGACCCCCTCCTCAAGGGGTAAGTGCGCTTACACCAAAATCAGCCAAAGACCATCACAGGGTCGGGGGACCAATAATATCATTCCTTTTACATGCACATGTGTAATGCCGCAGGAAGTTGTCTTAATGTCAGAATTTACTGCTTCTTATTACGGCTTTGTAGTGTTACAAATTGTTTTAATGTCTCTTGTTCATTAGTTTATTCTTAGTTGCTAAAAATAAAAAAGTTAACCTCGGTTTCATTTCATTGTGGCCAACTTGGAATAAAGTGCATCTTTCTAGCCACATTTTTCAACTTGTGTTTTTGTGAGGTTTTGCTGACCCTCTTTCTTGCCATGACTTCTTCCCAGGGACCAGGCATGCGAGGTCCACCACCCCCTGGCCCCCATGGGCCAGGCGGTCCACCTCTGCCTCACCAAGGACCCCCGGGCCCGCCAGGAATGCGAGGTCCTCCCATGCATGACCAGAGAGGACCACCACCTCGTAAGTCCTCGCTTGCTTCACTTTGTAGAGATTAATCCTAACCCCTAGGGTGTGTGTAAAATCATATTGTAATTGGAGGATTTGGGCTTGTCAGGGTTAAGGGAAATCCTCCCTCATAGAGCAAGTAGAATCCCTGCTTTCTGAGTGTGCTACTTTGTTGAGATTTTGTTAGAAAATAGACTGTGCAAGTGCAGATTCATCAGTGAATTTGATGTCACAAAACCTTTGGAGTAAAATTTGCTTGGATGAAAAGGATGCTTGGTTTTTGCGAATTCACTGCATGAAAACTTGATCTGGCATCACGAATTGGCATACATGGTTGCCTGCATTCTAAGTGTGACATGGCCTTATTGCTTTCTTTGAAAGTAAACTTTAATATGAAAGGAAGCCCATGATTAGACTTCATGTACATGTATAAAACCCTCCTGAACTTCTGAGATGAGTTCAGAAACAGGTAACCAAAAAGTACTGACAGGTGACGAAAATGCACCTGTCATCTCTTAAAATCGGTACTTTGGGGAAGAGGATTAACATATAGCCATAGAGCATTTCATTTCTTTCTCGCATCAGTGATTGCATTGTCCTCTGACGTGGGCCAGGCCAAATTGCCGTAGTGGCACCGGGTGTAAACACAACACATCAGAACGTGAAAATTGAAGCATTTCATTGACTGCCAATGGGCGAATTTTAGGTTCCGAGTCTTTTTTGTTTTTGAGTACTGATTTATGAGGCCCTTGACTTTCGTATAAAGATGTTCAACTGTTGTTACAAGTTAGAACAAGTTGTATTGTTTGTGTAACAATATTACATGGTACAATACATCTGTTGAAAGTTACAAACTGAATGCAAATTGACAACTTTCTAGTCCACTTCGGGAGGGCTTCACATTTCAGTGAGGTGACAATTCCACCCCGCATAAAAATAGAACATTCCACTTATTCCCTCCTGTCATTGATTCACCTCTTTTTTCCACTTTCCATTCACAGACCCCCAGGGGCCCCCATCCCAGGGTCCGCCTCCCCCGCACATGGGTGGCCCCCGACCCCCACACAGCGGACCGCCGGGGCCACCACCTCAGCAGGGGCCTCCTAACTTTGGTGGGCCCTCCGGCCAGGGTCCCCCTCAAGGACCAATGCCTCACCAAGGTCCACCTATTAACCAGGTGAGGGGTTTTGGTTTGTCTGACGTCGTGCCTTCGTGCTTTAAAATAGAACATTTTGCTAATACTGAAAGCGCTGTGTTCTTAGAGTGCTTGCCGTGGTTCTAATTGACGTTGGGGCACATATACTTGCTTATACTGCTCATGGTGTCCGTGAAATATGCTGAGCCTTCGTTAAAATAAAATCATTTGCTTTAGTGTCTTGAAATTGGGCCCTAGTGCCTGTTCATCTCCTGTGCTCGTCCTGAGGTCCGAAATTAGGGATCAACTGATGCAGGTTTTAACTGCCGATCCGATCTCCGATTTTTAATCGGAACATCGGCCGATGTCCGATCTGATCCGATGTTTTTACCGACAATAACTGAAACGTAACCTTAACAGGATTTAGGCCCACTAACAACACAAAACCAGTGTACTCCCTTAAAGTGTCAGTTTACACATTACCGGTAATAGGATTAGGTTTTGCCTTCACAGTCACTGTTGAGAGAATAAATCGTATAAACTCTATACAGCGATCGCCGTTGCGCATGTTACCGATGTAACCGATCACAAAAACCCATGCGGTGCCTACCGGTACATTTATATAGACAACACTTTGGGTTGAATCATGGTAGCCTTTAGTCAAGGCGCACATGGCACCGCTGCACCGTTGCGTATACGTGTATACTGACTGCTCCATACATGTATCGGACCAGCCGCGGTCCGTGCATTGAGTTGTTGCGCCATGGATCGCACAGGTATAATTTCGGGGGTACTTTATGTGGGCCTAACCATGGTATAACTGTTCATTTATCACACCAAATGAAAGAAAAACAGGTTGTATGCATGCTCAAATGAAAAATATGACATTTGTGTTTGCCAAAACTGAGTATAGAGTTTGCTCCTTTCTTTCAGTTAACATTGGCAAGGAAGGTCAAATTTTGCCGATCCGACGTTTTGCTGATGTTTCCAAACATCAGTCCGATCCGATCATCGGTTTATCCTTTTCCGAAATCATCACATCCCAAGCAGCCTAGCAGTGTGAAGCATTCATCATTGCGGACTTGACGAACTCATTTATTCTGTTGCTTTTTTCCCGTTTCCCAGGGCCCACATCCCCACGGACCGCCTCACCAGGGTGGACCGCCACAGTTTGGAGGACCGCCCCCCCAGCAAGGAGGGCCACCCCGTGGTCCTCCGCAGGGCATGCCCCCTCCCAACATGCAGCAGGGCCCCCCGCAAGGTAGGTGTCCTCATCTTGACCGGGGAATGGCGCTCCAGACCAGGATTATTTTTTTTGGGGGGGGGGATCTGTTGATCCATTTATCTGTTGATCCATTTATCGTATCAGATCACCCAAAATTGTTGAAAATCCTGTTGAAGTGTTGTCCTGTAAAGTCAGGGAAAATTGGAGGCAAAATAAGGTGTCCTGGAACCCTGTGTTGGAGGGGAAAAAAGCCATAGAAATCAAAATTGCTGAAGGGGTCCTCTTGATGGGCCACTTTTGATATCGTGATCAATTTATGTGCTCTACCCTTGCCAGTCTATCTGGCCGTGGCCCTCTTCCAGTTCTTACTTCCGGACAACGTTGCTTTGCCAATTGGCATTAAATATCATGGAAATTGTCATCATTCAGTCCTGGAAAGTCCTACCGATTTCTGTGGAAAGTTTGCATATCAGCAGTGAGGCGAGGTGAGGCCCTTGGAGGGTCTTTCTTACTTCTGCAAACATTGCAGATGTATGGTATTATACCTGATGAGTTTCTTGAAAGATTTATTGAGGTTTGGGGCAGGTCTTTTGAGGTAGGTCTGATGACATGTCCAGATTGTACATAGAGCTGTTACTTGAAGACCATTTGAATACTTCTGTGCACCTCAACAGTCAGAGAGTTAAATGTCTGCGTTGTTTCAGGGCCACCTCCACCCCGCCCAGGTCCACCAATGCAGGGCGGCCCTCCCATGCAAGGCGTCCCTCCCATGCAAGGCGGCCCACCCATGCAAGGCGCGCCGCCCATGCAAGGCGGTCCGCCCATGGGCCCCGGAGGCCACTCCATGGACAGTGCCCCGCCCATGCCGGGCGGCCCGCCCGGACCGCCACCCCAGCAGCAGCAGCAAGTTGCCCCAGCCATGCACCCTGCCAGTGCCCCGCCCTCAGGTGGGTTTGGGGCACCTCAGATGCAGCAGGCTCCGCCGCCCCAGAGCTCCGGGCCTCCTCCCATGGGGCAAACGCAACCTCAAGGTCCCTCTCCTCACGTCAACCCTGCATTCTTTCAAGGACAGCAAGGCCCTCCCCAGCCTGACAGACAGGTACGCTACCCTCGAAACTAAAAATCATCTACCGACTAGATACACCTTCTTCTAGTCCTGTTGTATCAAACCTTGTGTTACGCTGAAAAATCTGCTCTGGAGGCCGAAAAATTGGTTCTCTGTAGAACACCATGATGTAATTGTTGAGTGACCATGCCCCCCCCCCCCAGAAAAGCTTATCACTTTGTGCCTTGTCAGAGGTGCAGTCCATCTGGCAGACATGAGATTTGTCAGGATTTTTCCCAATTTCAGAATTTTTCTTTTAGGTTTTTTCCTGATTTCAGGATTTTTCAGTCTTTTTCCAAAGCTGGAATCTCCAGAGTTACCAGGGTGTTTTTTTTCATATAAAAGTTGACATGGACCACAAGAGATGGCTATTTTAGGGGTTGCCTTGAGGCAAATGTCATTGACCCCACACTGCTGTGGGGCCCATAAATCTGCTTGGGATTATTTCATGACTGTTCCAGTTTCCTGCCGTCACACCCTTGATCTGGGAACCTCAGTTATGTTGAAAAAAGTTTCAGATAAACAGCTGTCTCCAAGGGGGAAACAAGTGAGCGGCAAGATATATGTTATTGGGTAATTGAGAAGTGATTCATTTTCTCAGCGGAAAAAAACGTCTCGGGCAAGTGGAGAGTATTTCTGGTTTTTTTATTCAAGAAAGACCACCTTTGGCTGTCACTAACTACAGATAATGAAGTGATTCCTCTTATCGGATTTTTGGATTAACTTTTAATTTGAGACATGTTTAGTAAACTTCCCCATACTATTTAAACGATTAGCCAACACTTTACAGAGGTCGCCGCTGTGAGCCTCAGTGTTTTCACATGTGCAGAATTACATATATATAGTTCCATCAATGCACATGGTCCAACCAATGTCAAAATGAAGATTGATGTTGGGGCATTTAAAACAAGTAATGTTTGTTATTTTAGAATCCACTTTTTCTCAAAAAGTACAGATCACATTTTCCTTTACAGTATTAATGAATGCCAGATTGTCGTCAATCAAACTCTTAAACCTAAAAGGGGCAAAATGCTGTTTAAACGTTTGGGAAAATCAAAACGGACTTGGAACTTTTTTCATTTAAACATGTAGCCTAAATGTCCAACCCTTAATTGTAATTTTTTTTTCCAGTTTCATTTCCTGTTATTTTCTCTATTTTTCAACATTCTTCACTGTAGTTGTTCCTTTTGGGGTCTGCATCGAATGTTCTCCTTATTTTTTTATTGTCATGACTGTCAATTTGTCTCTTGCATTAAAATAGACGTTTTTTAAGATCAAGTTGTGAAAATTCCACCGGTTTTCTTACAGGGCTATGATCAGGGTCCATCCCGTCAGAACTTTGAGAGGGACCAGTACCGAGCGTCGGCTGAACGGTGAGTTCACATGCAATTTTTTTACGAATCCTCATCAAGCCTATGTACTTAAGCCCTTCAACGGATTCAGCACAGACAACCAGAAGTTTGTTACTCACTGGTAACATTTTGTTTTACCTCTTTCCCTGCCTAGCAGCCAAGGGTCCGCACCCCCGGCCGAGAATGGCAGCTACATGCGCCGTCAGGAGGGCCCCCCGCCTACCCAGGCACCTCAGATGAGTGAAACAGAGTTTGAGGAGATTATGAGTCGGAACCGTACCGTCTCTAGCAGCGCTATCTCCAGCGCAGTCATGGACGCCAGCAAAGGTGAGCTTCGCACCTCGCGGCCCGTCAGCCTGACGGGTTTGACGATTAAAAAGACCTTTGTGGTGTACAAGTCAGTTTTGCTCTCAAGTACTTCACAGATACTTTCAACTAGATATTGGGATTGATTTCACTTTTCATGCTCAGTAGTTGAACAGTTTAATACAAAGGATTGCTTTTTTGCAGCTTGCACTGGTAATTGAGACAGGGGTACTTGTGAAAACTCAGTACTTGTGAGTACTCGTGAGTGCTTGTGAAAACCTATGAGTACTAATGATGACTTACAAGTATTTGTGAAGACGAGTGCAATGAAGACAATAATGAGTACCTGTGAAGGCTTGTACTAGTAACGTATTTGTGAAGACGTTTGAGTTTTTGTGAAGAATGACAAGTACTTATGAAGACTTATGAATGCTTGTGCAAACTTGCAGGCTTGTGAAGACTCACAAAGTGTTGTGAAGGCTCTTGCATACATTTGAGTACTTCTGAAGACTTTCGAGTACTAATGAGGACTTGTGAGTACTCGTAGAAAGCTGTGAAGGCATGTTAAGACTAGTAAATACTTGAGAAAACTGGTAAAAACACGAGAATTGTTTTTGAAGTAGTCGACCACTGCACTGGTAGAAGTGTGGACTGACCAGTTTTTTGTTGTCTTGCTGTTACGCACAGGTAATTACCCCAGTGCCATTGAGACCTTGGTGACAGCCATCTCACTGATCAAGCAGTCCAAAGTGTCCAATGATGACCGCTGCAAAGTCCTGGTCAGCTCTCTCCAGGACTGCCTGCACGGCATAGAATCCAAGTCCTATGGCTCCTCTTCTAGGTAAGTTACTTGTAGAAGAGTGTTTGCTTACTGTATATCCTGCCTGGTAGGCTCCCTCCGGGACTTGCCTGTGTCACTTCAGTTTAAATGTCCACAGCCCCCTGGGAAGGAAGGTGCTTAGCAGGGAAAATATTTGAGTAGCAGATATCCTGCCCAGTACTTCAGTAGTTCATAGAATGTATTTGACTGAAGGTTCTGTGACGGTACCTTTAATTTTGGTCACAGACGTAAAGATCGCAGCTCAAGGGAGCGTGATGACAGCCGGCACCGCAGCCGCGAGTCCAAGAGCAGCCGGCACAAGGAGCGGCGGGAGCGCTCGCGCAGCCGGGACCGGGAGTACCGCGAGCGCTCCCGCGAGCGCAGCAGCAACGACTACTCCTCCTCCAGCCGGGAGAGAAGCGACCGGGACCGGGAGAGGGACCGTGACCGGGACCGCGAGTACCGCCGGCGTTAAGACGCCGTGCCGCCAACAGGGGCGCTGATAACCAGGTAGGTCTGCTTTGTAACTGTTTAGCACTTCAGGAGTTTTCTTCTTTCCCTTTGTGTAGATTGAGTTTGCGGCATATCACATCGACAGAGTAGAGAGGTAAGAGTTATGTTATGTAATGTATGGATTGCAAAGGTAACACATTTTAAGTCATGTACAATACTTGAAATCACCACACTTCTTTACCATTTTAGGATGAGTACAGCACAGTTTGGGAATATACACCTGTCAATCAGGCTAACTGATGTTTTTAACCTTAGAGCTGTTGCAAATGAAATCCAATATTTTTAAATTTCTAAGTTTCACTTGTTCCTAATTTTTTTTACCGTTGCCTTGGAAATCCAGAATGGATAAATGCATGACTGAATAATTCTTTTTCAGGATGGAGAAGCAGTGTTTCTTTGCTGAGAAATTGCCTCTGAATCACTGTTTTCATTGTTCACAGGAGATCATGCAAGTTTGACGTTCTCTTTTTGCAGGTAGTCAGTGAACGGTAGCTATGAAGGTGATGCTATTTCTGCCATCTTAATTTCCTCCCCTTGCAGGTATAACTTGCTAAGGTTTGCTTTACAGGTGTTTTCAGTATTATGAAAACTTTACACCTGTCACGCTGGTCCACAGCCAAAATGCTTTCAAACAAATAAGTCAAATTGGACTAATTGTTGGTCACTGAGATGCTTGAGATTGTTAATTTGCACTAGTTTTAACGTTACGGTACTTCGTCAGTTCATGAGAAAGACCTAGATTTACAATTCTTGCTTAAAAATCTGCTATGAACTATCTACGTAGTGCACATAATGTAAACTCAGCTATTTTGGAAACAGTAACCAATCGGCAATTTCAATTGGCATATTTGAGTTAAATTAAGAGCTAAAGAACTCCCACATTTCATCTCCGAAGCAGACTAGATTTGAAAGAATTGTTGACCCATATTTAAAAGTGCTTTGATTGCAGTTTGTTGTTGTCCAATTTTTGAAAGTTTCAGGGAATCATAATTACCGTTTGGCAAACAGAGAGTCGCATGTCTCTGTGTTTCTTATGTTATGCAATTGTTCAAAAATTGCATTTGATTTACATGTATGTTAAATCTGAATCCCTCCCTCTGTGGGTTTGTGACTTGCGTCGGTAAAAATCCAAAACGGTGTAAAGACTTCCGGATATCAAAACCGATTTGAAACTAGTAATCAGTGTCTTTTTCATTTTTTCATACAGTTGACCTCTTTATTTTCCCTTGACTTGTCGTAATGTTTGGAAATTTGTAAGTCAGATTTGTTCAATTTTTCTCCTTTTTGTATGAGCTGATGTTGTTCATCGTTTCGTAATAATATGAAGACTGCTCCATTGGTGTGAAATTGTGTTGGTTGTAGAGTAATGGAGCCTCTAATTTGATTATAAACGCGTAGTTGAAGTATTTGGTGCAGTTGTATTATAATACAGAGTTGCAGCGAACGACATATGCTCGTATTTATTTGAATATCTCATGTATCTGTTGATATTAGCATCTGAAATTACTGATCATTCTTTTATTGAATTGTGTTTTGTTAAAACCGAGCATATTACTTTGCTTGTGCGTTGTGCAATATTCTCCAGATCAGAGTTTGGGTAAAGAAATGGAGCCTTTCATTCTAGGTATTTTTTCCCTAGCCATCTGATGTGGAACAAAATGTGTAATGACTTTTTATAGCGTGAATAAGAATCCCCCGAGGCAGGAGGGGGGAAGGGACCGGAGTTATTGAATGTATTCTGCAATTTATGGAAGACTGGTTTTGAAGACTGTTGACGTACGCATGTGCTGAGTTAAATGAGTGTATATAGGTAGAACTTTCCGTTCTGTGCAGCAGGCAGCTGATGAAAGTTTAATATAGATTTGAAAAAAAGTTGAAACGTCAGAAAAATCAAAACAAAAAAATATTTAAATTACATGTACACGTTATTCATTAACATATCGCTCTTTTTTAACCATAAAGTGTGAATTCTTCACGGTTATAATATAACTGTCCTGGTGCATGTATTTCTTAACAAACGAGACAATTTTTTTCAGCTTTGTTATACATATACCTCTTTCCCGTTTTTTCTTGTTCGGTTTTGTATTCATCAAGGAAAATCAAAATGCATGAGAAATTTTCAATTGATTTAATTCACTCTAGATGACAGGTAAATCTAATGTAATTATGTATACTGTAGCAAAATTTTAAATGAGATAGTTGAAATAATTATCCTTTTTGTTCCTCTCTCGAGAATTTTCTAGACTTTAAAGGAAAAAAAAGCCCCCCCCCAAATTATTGATTCTAGGTTACTGCTTCTTCGTCACAAAGCAGTGGAAACTCCCAAATTGGTGTCAGCAGTGGGATGCGAGCCTTTGCAATACATGTGTATTTCCTTTATCCTAGCCGTGCTAAACTCAACAATATTCCACATCGGTCACTTCCTGTAGGGCTTCGTTTATGTGAATACTAAAAAAGAGGACTTTTGTTTCAGCTGAACAAACTTCCGTTGTTGTATTTTGTCCGGTTCAGGGTGTCTGGGGGAAAAGCCCTGAAGGGGATTATTAAGGGAAATGTGGGATGTGTCGCTTTCAGTGTTGACAGCGGTCAAGCGATATGTGTATTTCTTGATTCTCAAAAGTTCATATATTTCTCAACCCCCTTTATTGTAATGAGTTTACAGAATCGCACATGTATTTGACAACTGCTTGGGTATTTTGCTAACAAGATTACAAATCAGCAGAAATCCATCATGTTCAGTATAACCCAGAAGCTGTAGTCTGCAGAAACACCCTATCTTTAGTTCACCGTTACGTCAGAAGCAGAACCAGGTTATCAAAATCCAGGGATACGTGGGAACTTTCTGGGCCCTTTATATTCTTGTGTTTTAAAAATGAACCTAGATCTGCCACCGGTCTTGTGCTAAAGTCAAACAAATGAAAGACTTTGAACCCATGGGTTGAGGGAAGCACTTATCAAAACACTGCGCTAATTTGTCGGCATTTTGAAATGTATAAATTTTTGCCAAATTTCAGCTGCATTGTGTTGCAGTCTGTTTCAACCATTTGATTAATTTGGAACTAGAATTGTTTGCTAGTTGCTTTTTTATTTGGACAGCAAATTCTCGTGAAGAAGAAAATGATTGTGATTTCAAATTGTAGCTTCCTTTCTAAAGTACAACTGAAAATTAACAAAATTCCTGTGGTGATATAATGGCATTACCCTTTCACAAAATTTGATCACGTTATACATGTACTTTTTCCTTGCGTGTAAAAAATGCGAACCTTGAGTAAGTAGATAACTTCAATATCCCTTTGCTTTTGATAACAGCCAAATGTCTTTTTTTAGCAGAAATTCACAAATGTCGCCCGTAAAACTGTTGTTTTGCTGATTGGACGTTTTGCAGAATGGCAGTGTTAATTTCTCAAATATGATTTCACGGATGTATGCTAGGGCCTGCTAAAATGATGGTAACTTGTAAAATCAGCATGACATTTTTAAAATAATTTTTTAGTTTTTGTATTGGTATTGTTTAAACCAAATAAGAACACCCCAACAAAAACGAATGCAGAAAAGCGCAGAAAAAATTATTGGTTCACTGCAATCACATTTGTAGGGACAACTAAATTAGAAAGGTACATGTAGATATTTATTTTTTCTTTCTTTCTTTCCAAAGGAGTCTAGGTTGAACGGTATGGACAGTTTCAGAGCAAAGGCTTTGGTCTTCAAGCCTCAGGCTTTGATAATTCAAGGCCAAGCTTTAGTTAGTGAGTTAACCAAGGCTTTGATCCTCGAGGTAAAGGCCCTGTTGTACAAAAAACACGTACGGTATTTCTGCTAACTTAAAATGTCACGCCATACTTAATTGCTCATTAACAACAAATGTACTGTGCCTCTCATGGTAACAAAATTTGATGTTGTGAAAGTGAACAAATTCTACGATGATTTCTGTTCATGCAGAAGCATAATTAAATTCACAGCTCACCATGAGCCGTGTCTTTACAGAACAGCACAATTTCAAACGTTACCTGGAAAATTGAAAGCCTCGATTGGCCTGACAGAGCAAGACCCCCAAACACCATGGCCTTGAAATGTCAAGACCAACGCCAGGGCTTTTGCTCTTACGGCTCCAAAGTGAAACCTGGCAGCCCTGAGACCAAGGCTCAGCCTCAATGCATTACGTCACTGAAGGGGATTTCTCATGCATGTTCAACCTTAGCTCCTGGAAAATAAACCAGCTTTGACTCTGTTTACTGCCCGGTGGCCATTTATTACATGTATATTTGTAGAGGGCGGTAGTTGATTTTGGAGATTGGTTTCCACTCTGATGTAATTTTTGTCCTGCGCTTATGCGTATACGTGTAGATCATTTTAATTGGCCTCATATAATTTGAGACAAACATATCTTTGGCTGGGAAAATCTCGTAGCTTGATAAACATGCACATAAACGTCTATTGTTCAATGTTAAAATTCATGTTGGAGTCATGGTGAAGCATCTTGTAATTTTTGGTTTCAACTGAAATTAGAAATGTATATGTATTGGGGCCGACATGTTCTCCTGATTGACCGGTTTTAATGCCTCTCTTTACTGAAGTAAATAATTGACAGACGGTCTTTGTGCAACTTGACAGAACGTTAGTCTTGCTTTAATCAAAGCTAAATTTTTGAAGCATTTTGATTAACGTACCGTTATTGTAGAATACATGTAACGACGTTTATCAGTGCACAGTTGGCTTCGTTGCTTGCAGTTTGTAACTCAGTAACTGTAGATTGGGGTGCAAAATTTGCCTACTTACCTTAACCACCTTACCCTTTTTAAAAGTTGGACGTTTATTACCGCTTACTTTTGTTTCTGCTGCTAGACCACGACACGTAAATGTCAGAAATGTAGGCCTAATATTAATAAGTTAATGGGCGGATTCAAAATGTTTGACAAATTTACAAATTCTTATGATATTTAATCCTTTTGTTGTGCGCGCGACATAATTTACTTTGATAAGCAGTTATGTATTAGGGAACAGACGCATGTGCACTGTAAATTTGTGTGATTTGTTTCAAGAGGTTTGAAATCACAAATCGCTCACGATGAGACTTCTGTAGGATTTTTTAAAAAATGCCGCTCAGAGGCTGTTTTTTCTCCCGAGATATTCAGTTGTATAATTTAATGAACATCAAAAATTGAATTGCATACTGTGTATGTCTGACATGTATTGTTAAAACTTTTTGCCAGTTCTGTTTGTACTGTTTTCCGCGATTCAGAAAAATGAGCGATGTGGGATAGGTCCTCGGATAAAAATTACAATACATATGTAAATTGTAATTCTAAAGAGACAAATGGACCAAGTGGTTAATGCATATATGGGTCTAACGCACTCTAAATTTGTTGACGACTTACAGGGACACGGTTCCTTTTCGTGAAGTGTACATTTTTTGTACTTGAACAAGGAAGTTTGGAAGCGCGTTTTAAGTTGCGTTTCGACCTGTATTGCAAATGTTGGAAGACTTTTTTCCCAGTTGCTTATACGAGTGATCTTCTTTTTCAGTAGTCAACAGGATGTACCAGATACCAGAATTGGAAATTTTTAGAATTAACTCATTTTAACATACATCTATGTAATCTCACTTCTCAACTTAGAATTAACACTTACATTAATAAATAAACACCCTTATTTCCCGAGGATGAAATTGGCTCTAAATGTTGGATGGAACAGTTTGTGAAATGTCGATAATTTGTGGAGTGAATACCCACTCTGGAATTTAGAGGGCAGAGCCGCAAGCCTCATGATGTGAGGAATCATTTTTGAAACAAGTGTGCGCTTTTTTCTGTATGACTCTATGTCTCTGGCATTTGAAGCTGTGTGTAGTCGAATTTGCTCATTTTTTTCAAAATGGAGCCCCGATTTGCGCCCTTGTGTCTCTTCAACCTTTATTTTCAATCTGGACATGTTTTCAAGGATAGTGCAATCGCTGCAATGGAGTTTTTACTATAACCCTTAAAATGGACATTTGTACATCAAACAACGTCTAAATTCAGTTTCTGATTTTTTTTTAATTTTAAAAGGTATTTTGGAAATTGTTTGGTTTTTTATGCACATGCAGTTTTCCATATCCGTGGGCAAAACCGTGACGTCATTCCAGGGACTGGACTGCAATGCTGCTTTGATTTGGCACAAACAAACTATATATAAAACTGTTTTTGCTGCGCTACTTTCTGTTTTCTATGTGATCTGTTGCTCTGCATCAAAGTACTGGGCAGTTTTAAAGCCAACGAGCTACCTTTACTCAAGAAGATTTTCTGCGAGTAATCTTTGGGTTCACAGATTAATTAAACAACACCAAACCTTCAACTGCAGTGTTTTCCTCCCTGATTGACATCACGGCAACCGCGCCTTCCATTGTTGAGAAAAGCTTGAAAATGTTGAATGTTTCAACGAGTGAACGAACATTTTAATACACGAACCCCAAAACGATACTGCTTGTTTTGATACGTCAAAGTGGAGTACGAAGATAGTCAAAAGTGTATGAAAACTGAATCTCATTTCCCGCGAAAGTGATTTAGTATCGCTTTTTTTCTATTTATGTGAAGTTCTTTATATCAGAAAAAAAACAGTAATTGTATCTTTAGTAGAGCTAGAAGTTTGCAGAATTGAGGGATTTTACTGTGATTACTTTTTCTGCTCTGGCCCTCTAGTTTTATTTCGGTGTTTCATGTTTGATTCAATACATAGTCTGATTGCAATCGTATCAGATAAATATTTGGGGTTTTTTCTGTTGGTAATTTATAAGGACAAACTCTAAACTGTAGATTGTATGGCTCATAAAGGAATGTAAAAATCATGGTGCTGTTACTCGTCAGAAATGTGACAGGAAATTCATGATGAACAAAAATGTAGTGCCCGGTATTTTCTCCTCGTACTTCCTAGAAATCGATTTTTGCACCACTTATTTAAAGATTGAATTAGTTTGTAAATACTGTGCCTTTTACGTCTTGGACTATGCGTGTAATTGGAAGGTAGCTTTTTGACAGTTTGCAGGTGACACAGCGGCTCTGCAGTGTTGATGAAAACATTTTGGACTAGGAAAGCTGTTGTGAAACTACCTGTTTCTAATTCAACCTTTGTCGCAGGTGTCACAATACAGATCCATGTACATGTATTCATAGTTATCCTGCGCAATGCATTCATTGTATGACTTTCAGCTGCACTTTTGGCAGTGGCCGTCTCGGGTATGCACGTAGGCTAAAGTAAAGTCCAGTTGAATTAATTAATATTCATGTTTAGTCTTTAAGAATATCGTAGTGAAGACTTCGCAGAGATTACCTCGGTGGATTTCTCGTGATTTGTTTTTCAATGAGAGTGCACAAATGCTGTTTTGGTGGCAAACTGTCGGCCAGTAAAACGTAGTTACATGCATGTATTGGATTCATGAACTAAACACTAGTAAAAAAGGTGTTACAGGAACTTTGGTGATGTGAAAAGTATGCCACTAAATGTGCCGATCTAGAGATGCCAACGTTTCGTTTTAGAAACTTTTGTATCTCCCTGTACATATGAAAATATTTATTTGTCCGGGAAATATTGTTACGTGGACTACATTCGCCCTTAAATGAAAATGGTAATTTAATGAATTAAAAATAAAGCGGATCCCCAACTTTATTCACTCTTCCGCTGCTGCCGGAAACGCAACATTTGTTTGTGTTGGCCAGAGAGTAGAAACTGTTTAGAGTACCGAAGTGTGACGTCACCGTGAACCAGAAAGTGCAGTGCAAACGAATGGAGTACGCGCGCGTGTTGGTTCACGCGCTGGTTCACGTACTCAATGCCTTTTACACACTAATTGTGCGCGTGACGTATTCACTTCGGTACTCTATACACCGTTACGTTGGTTTGCTGGATAATTTTCTGAAGAGTCGTTTTAACGTCCAGTCTATCCTCTTTGCGCACAAAATAGCCTTACAAATTAACATTGCCCCCGTTTCCCTTGTGAAAATCTTAATATTGTATCGGACTTCAATTTCATTTAGATAGTCGTACAGTAATGTTTCCATATTTTCAGGTTACGCATGTTTCTTGGTATACTGTCTCTAGTTTTGGGGTTTGTGTCTTTTCCAGTGTATCAGCCAATCGAGGTGCAGTAGGCTTGTGAGACGTACAGTATTCGATCAGGTTGGGTCATCGGTTCCCATGTGTGGTACATGTACATGTAGTTCTTGCCGGAATGTATGGTCTAAATATGAAAAAGTGGTCAAATTTTGGATGGAGGGAATGTCGTAACGGCAGGATGAGATTTCTTGAAGCTTTCATCCAAAGCCTGCCCTGTACTGATGAAAGCAAAATACGGCATACATGTATATACTTTGTTTAGCGTTTCTTATATTAATCCATTGTTTTACAAATATGTATTCGAAATCCTCCCCTATAAATTTAGCCAAGCCAGCCGGGACCAGTATCATGCAGTGTTCATTTGTAATTATCACAGTCCCTTTGCCGGTATGCTACTAAAACTAATTATGTCGAGGCGTCTCAGTGAAACCTGGTCTTTGGGATGAGGTTTCATGAGAAGATCCGATGTCATATCTTACCTTAATATTAAAAGTTATTTATTTTCCCTTCGGCGTGTACATGTATTTGTAATGCCGTAAGCGAGCTGTGGCTCGTATTAAATGGAAACATACGTTGATAAATTCTGCTGGTAACAAAGTGAGCCCAGTAAGCACTAAATGCTCCATTGTTGTTAAAGTGTTCGAAGTATTTTAAGTGTACCTTGACCACTTTTTGTTTCAGTAAGTCTCCAAGTGCTAAAATTAATATATAAATTGGCATGTTGCCTTTTTTGCGAATGTGGTACCTCAACGACAACAATGATTGAAAAGTCCTTGCATTTGTGAAATTGTCAACCCTGTAAAAAAGAGAGACCAATCATCGATAACGAAATGAGCAATGTAATGTGATTTCAACTTCCATTTTTTCAAGGACAGTTCAAAAAACGGATTTTAACCCCGTGGGTTGGTTTAGCTTCGAGCTTCTTTGAGTGTAATATTGTTTTGTTTTCTGTTAACAGCAAGGCTGTTTGTTATTACATTACGTGTATGTACGTTGTAGAGGCATTTATTTGTGTTATATTTTAGACAAACGTGTGCCTTTTCGTGTATAAATCTCACTACAAAAATGTAAATTGTGACTCACGATTGTCTTTCGTCTTTATACTATTTCTTGTCTTTGTATCTATACATGTTCGTCCGTTTTACTGATGCTCACCAATTTCTTTTTGTTCTCTCGATTACACCCATTTTCCGTCTTTGTAGGCGATTTCTGACGTGAAGACCAGCCATTCGTCAACTCTGTATTTCACAGTTTTTGTGTCATCGGCAAATCCACAGCATTGGGGGAAAACTCTGATCTTTGAACTTTTTTATCGAGAACTGTAATGTTAGTTGCCTCTTGCACCCTTACGGGCTGTTTTTAGAGCAGTTAATTGTGAAAAAGTTTCAACGTTATTAATAGTTCAGCACTTGCACGATCAAAATCTGGGTTTTTGCTAACATAAACAAAGCACTAAAAGGCGGTTTTTTTGGGGGGAGGGTGTAAAAGCAACCTTGTGATTGTATGTATTTTTGTGGCCCGCATTTATTGCGGTTCTGTTGACAGTTTGTTCAGAGCACGCAATGTTCGACTAGTGTAAGAAGGAAAACTTTATTGCAATGAAACAATGCCGTTGAAATGTAACAAATATAAAAGAGAAATGGAACTTCAACAAACTGGAAAGTTTTGCGAGGATCGAGGGAGTTAGAGCCACCTGCCTCAGGAGTTGGAGCCACCTGCCTCAGGAGTTAGAGCCACCTGCCTCAGGAGTTGGAGCCCTCGTGCCTCTGTCGGCGACCTGTGGATATCACTTGGAGTAGCGTGGCGTCTCATCAGCCGCACCAGGAAGAACAAGCCAGCACTGCTGCAACGGCATAGTTCAAAGGTCACTCAGATACAGCATTCCACGCCCAAGCAGAGACACCGTTCGATTCGAGGAGTCGGCCAGAGCGCCCCCATCCGACTTTCTGTGCGAAAAGAAACCTCCAGTGACGTCACGTGTAATCTTTCCTCGCTGATACAACTATTGTAATCAAGACACTCCGAGTCCGTAAGACCATACCTTTTACATGTTTGATTGTTGCATGTTCATTGTCTTTAAAGTGTACACGATTTATTCCAGTTGTTATAATGCCTGTCACGCAGGTACATGTCTAATTATGAAATGTGGCTGTACAGAAAAATTACTTAACGACTATGAACCATTTCGCCAACGATTCGCTGTAAATCCTTGCGTCAGTTTTGAGCCTTTAGGGCGGTATGTTATGTTGCCTATTGTCAAAGTCCTCTGCCAAGGTTTACCAGTATATGTAACTGGCAAAGTTGTTAAACTAGAGGTCAAAATGTCTTTAGTGCCGGAACAGCTCTTTGCCAAACCCTTTGGGGGAGTTTATAGCCACTCTCATACCATCAGAAGCCTGTTTATCAGATACTAATTTTTTTGTTTGTTTTAAGATTTTCTGATAAAACTTTGTGTACATTTTAAAACCTGTAATACGTTTTCCCCCCCTTAACCCAGTTACAAAAATGTTGCTCTGACTTTTGGGAGATGGCTGGTTTGCTATCGGTTTAGTTGATGTGCCTTCCACTTTTCCTGACAAAAGCTTTAAATGGGTCAGGCAACGTTTGCACCTGGCTCAACGGTCTATTTCATGAACAGCGGTGAAATCCACAGTGAGAATGTTCTTTCGCTGTATGTTGCCTCAACGAGGCGCACTGTGTACCGCCATGCTGTGTCACGTGGCTGTCACGTGTTGCACATGGCAGATGTCGAAAGTAGTGTTACAAATCAAAACCTCGTGACGCTTTGTAACCCCCCCCTCAAAAAAGTGATCATTGATGCAGAATGACAGTCGTCCAGTTTTTCTTTTAACCCACTGGTCTTTTAGCACTGAGGAGGGTCGTGTCACTTGCAATTCAGGACCTCAGAATGAAATCGTACGTGTCTCACGCCACGTTCTACGTCAGAGCAAGATTTTCAACCCATTTCCTTTTTTAAGCTTAAGTTACTCATTTCAAGTATTGCGTAGAATAAATTGCTTTAATGTTGCAAGTTCGAGCTCACAAAGGCCCAATTTGTTACAGCCTAATCTCTAAATTACACGAATTGTCTTCAAGTCACCAGTTTTTAAAGGAAAGTTGTGTTTTACATGTATTATCTTTCCCCGTTTTTACTCCTTTTTTTGGTTTCATTTTGTCTTTTGCAAGACAAAATGATGAAAATGTTCTCTATGCCTGAAAATGTAAACCAACACTCCAGTTTCTTTCGAACCAGAGTTCCTTTTTTTAATTTCTGTGAGAGAAATTGTTCAGATTCTGTTCAACAAATCACAGGGAATCAGACTTGAATTTCATTGTGAAACGCTGTGCTCAAAAGACAGATTTTTCAGCTGAGGCTTATATAATGGGACTGTTCTGCTCATTTCTGCACAGGTTTGCTTTTACTGTTGTAGAGGGTGCGCCCCCCCTTGGGATTTGTATGTGCTTTTTTCTTTCTTAGCACACAGGAATACCGAGCGACCAGCACTTGCGTATCCAGGGTTTTCCCGCACATTTGTGACGAGGTGTTGACTTGGCACTGTGCCACCGTAGAGGGCGCCGAGAATCACATGGCTGGAAACCAGATGT
Organism: Acanthaster planci; assembly: GCF_001949145.1. Next base: position 758,082 of record NW_019091375.1, read on the forward strand.
ATATATCTGTAGGTTCTTCATTTGTGTTACAAGTTTGAAAAAGTGGGAGCAGGAGCTGACACATAAAAATGTCCTACAAAATATTATCGGTTGCCCAGCGTTTCTAACAGTTTTTTCCTGTTGCTCGTAGGTTTGGAGCAAGCAAGATACAAGACGTTCTTGTCATGTCACGTCACTAGAGGGTTACGTTTGAGATATCTATCATTTTCAGCATGAATAGGCCTAATTAGTTTTAGACATCAGTCCAATGGGAGACTTTGAGGCACTTTATGGCGACAAATGTCCCGGGCTTTCTACCAGTTCTGAGCATGCGCGCGTTGTTTTGAGCATGCGTGCAAAGTTATCAGCACGCGCAATACCTTGAAAAAGACCAGAATTGTTTCATTGGCGCTTCGGCTGCGAGTTAGCTGAAGTTAACACGTTTGTCTCCTTGGGGAAAAAGGATGTACGTATGTTCCCACCAAGCAACATGTGGGCAATGCTTTATCGTAACGGTATTTACATTCCAAACTTTATATGGAAGACCACAGAGTACCGCTGCGCTGCAAACCGTATGGATAGCTTTTCTGGGACTTCGAAGAAGTATTTGCACTTCCATAAGCCTATCCCTGATATTCTGCCACAGTTGTTTCATGTGCACAGAAGACCCACTTGAACCCTGCAAATGAATAACGGGTGAGTTATCTGTATATATACAGATCATTAAGTACATGCATCAAAAACTAGTAAACATATATGCCGGGAAACCACGAGCAACTCTGAAGAGGTTTGAAAGCTGGAGGTAAGAAGTCCGGTCAGTGTCTTTTCCACAGAAATATTGAACATAAACGTGTCATTTGAATAATAAAGAATACAGGAATTTGTGCCAAACATCCAAAGGAATTGTGTCGTGTACCTCATTTGGACGTCCAGTAAAGGTGAGCAGAACAGATTCTAAATTTTCATCTTTCATAGGTTTCATCTTTATGCTGCTGGTGCAACCGGAACCGTTATCGCCTCATGCGCTTCTCCACCAATCTCAGTACATGAACATGCATGTCACCAGTGAAACACTCCATTACGTGTATGTACGCACGTGTACGGGGCACCCGCGGTACAATGTTGAACACGCAAACCAACCAAAGTTATCTGCTCCGAATGGCACAAAAGACGGCTTGCTTTTTGGGGGTACGAACCGCCTAGGCGCACCATAAGGTGCGCAAGTATATGCGCGTTTGACGCGGAGCACGTTGAGTACGCATAACTACATGTACAGTAGTTTATTCCGGCATGTACATGTATGGTCTCTGCGTACACGCAGGACGCGTGCAAGAACCCGCTTGTAACCACCTGTCTTTCTTTTGCCGATTGAGGGTGCACTTCAGCTCGGGGCGGATAAAGAGCAAATTCTGCGAGTCCCAGCTTTTGAATTCTTATGTTTTGCTTTATGTTCTACTTTTATAACAAAGTCGTGGTTGTAACAAAGCAATATGTCTGGTCCCTGTAGGTAACTTTGCTACAACAAGGGTTGACGGGATCATGAACAAAATACGCTATACACGAATCCCCCTTGAATGACTGCAGTACCACAGACTGGAGTTTTGTGTCGAGTGCACTCTGTAAGCGATGACAGCGAACCTATACGTACGAGTGCTCCCTCTACAAGGGACAGAGTTGCTTCGATCGGATTCGCAGAATGTTGCCTACACCAGGAGTTGAAATGTCGAATGTGGCTGTCGTAGATCTTTCTCGTTGACAGCCGTCTGCCTTTAGCAGCCAGGGCGGCAGCATCTTAAGAAAGCCTTGCTTGCTGAAAGGATCGTTGGACAATGTGCTGTACCTCCCCGTTGGCTCAGGTTAAAGAAAAGCCAGACAAATTCATACGCGCGTCTAAATTTCATATGTGCATGCCGAGCATACTCAAATCTGGGTACATGCAGAGAATTTGTCAGGGACCCACATACAAATTCTTCCTCGTTTACGTTTCTAAAGAATAATGACTTCGACATCCTGTGCGGGGTGAAACGTTTTCAGTTTGCTTTACAGGATGATAAAGTTTGTTTGAAGGTTTTCCTAGCAATAAGTGCGCTGTTGCCGTGATTTCACTTTAGGGAAGACTGTTTAGTTGCAGATTTGCTTGTTCAAATTGAAAACAATGAGTTTAATTGTTCATTGGAAACCTTTCTGAGAGGTGGTTGCTCACTGGCGTACTACCACGCACTTGCACAACAGTCGCAACAACTTGCCTCTAGGCTAAATTATCAGCAGTTTTCTTTTTTGCATATCTGTAGAACATCAAGGTTTTCTCCCTGAGGTACAACATCGGAGGTTAGTGCGCTACCTAGAGTTCGTAACGCGTTGGCCAATCACGACGCGGGAATTCTGTCGATCCAATGTGCGTTTGGAAAGGACGACAGATTTCGCACGTTGTGATTGGCCAATTCGTTGCAAACTCTTGGAGGCGCACTGTTGTGAATCTCTCGTATTGCATTAGCATAACACCAAACAGACACCAAAATATAGGCCTACGTTTTTAAATAAATGTGGCAAAACAAAAATTTGATGTTCATGTGTAAGGGTAACTGAATCACAAAGGTGGTTTATATTATTCTGCCCTTGTAGGTGCACTTTCAGGATACTTGTATACTTGTATGTACGTGTTTACCGGGGGATGTGTCTAGTTCTGTTTGTTAGCTCTATCGCTGAGCCGTTCCAAATCCGGTTTTAATATCCGTCATGCTTTATCAAATCAGGAGATAAGTCCAGGCTGGCTGTGTGTATAATACTTGTCATGTTCTTTTGGGGGAGTTTGAAATCTCAAACCAACGCCAAGTAGGACAATACCAAGACTAGGCTTGAGTACTCAACACTGATGCAGCATAAAATGAAGCTTAACTCCGCCATTAACAAAGAACGTCAATCGAAATGAATAAAATCTGTTTTAGTGGGAAAATAAAACAGAAGTACAGTAGGGCCTACGTGTAATATGTGTGTATGAAATGAGAGTACAAGGTTTACGTATTGCTAGATTTGGTGGTGGAATAACCCGGACAAATTAGGCCTACATCAAGGTTATATCACTGGAAAAAAAAAGAATTCAGATGCATGTGCACAAATCTACAAACAAAACCAACATGGTGTAGATCATAGACGCCACGTGCCAGTAACGGTATTTTTTGGAAATGCAAAAATGGAGACAAGGACGGATAGGGGAAGGGGACCCTGCCCCCCCCACACACAAGGAGCTATAATTTAAATTATAAGAAGACAATTTTGATCTGTTTCATGACTAAGTGTGCAAGGATTCCCAATTTGTAGTCTCATCCGGTCCCCTCAGAGGTAGAGAGGAGACTGTACATGTCGACGGCCCTACATTTTATAGAAAGGCTTCCTCAAGACTTCGGTTCGCGAGTTCTGCTTCGGTCTTGTCTGCCCAAGGCCACGTCTGAATCACTACTTGACTAGGATGATATCACACATCTCTCGACTTGACTTGTACTTTGACAGAAAGACTTGTGATTTCCTTGCGTTCAGATAAAATTGGCGTTTGACTTAACCTGTGATCAAACGATGTATGACTTGACTTGTGACTGGACCAAGTGACTTGTGACTTTGCTTAGACTTGCAGAAATTGACTTGTGACTTGACTTTCTTGCCAAAATTGACTTGCTACCACCTGGTATGGACGTATTGCACGATATCGGGAAGAAGGCGCACCTAGCCGTAACCAGACCCGTCGCCAAGGAAGCAATTAGCCTAGCTCCTCCATCGGCAAAAACCATCAGCATCAAAATGATCTGTATTGTGATATGCCCTTCCCCCAAAAAAACTCGAAGCAGGCAACGTCACAGGGCTGGCTGTGACTTGACTCGGCTGATTGGTAAAGTTCACGCTAAATTGGTGTCCCGGAGTCTTGGTTTGGGTCGTATAGACTAAACTGCAGCAGAAACGGCCAACGGTTGTTTAATCTATACGAGAAAAATTAATAAACTGATTGATCCAGCCAAAGAAAAACAAATTAAAGGGCAGCTCTTTCCGAATATTGACGTATTGTCTTGCACTGCTGTTTCATGGGTTATCGCGTGTGCGTGATGGGCTTACCAGAGCACTGAATGCATGTATTGAGGCGGGTAGCCAGTTCAGCAAATTTGTTGTACAGAACAATGAGGAAACTCGACTTGAATAAAGGCTACAACTTAACTTTGGGAGAATGTTTTGGAGACGGCAAGTGTTGATTATAAAGAGCACTTCAAAGGGAAACACGTTTTCTCCGATTTTATCTGTTCAAATAAATCTGGAAACATGCAAATCGAATGCAGTGTCATTTGTCTTTAGAGCACGAATATAACAAGCTGAGAAAGAAGGGCCTTTTTCTGTTCATGCCAATTTAGATTTTGTCATTCGGCGAAAACGAGAGCCCTCGATGTGTTCGTAGCGGATAAACCCGTGTACATGCCAAACAATGAAAACGGCGAGGATTCCACTCGTTTTCTGTGTTTCTCGGAATGGCGCAATCTACATTCAGAATTTGCATCTTGGCATGAACAGAAAAAAAACCATTTTAGCTTGTTATACTTGAGATCTAAAGACAAATGAGTCTGCATTCGATTTGCATGCTTTCAGATTTGTTTGAACTGATAAAATCCGAGAAAACGTGTTTTCCTAAGAGGTGCTCTTTAAGTCCAACATTTCAGCAGGGGGAACCCACATTGTGCAAGGGGGGGGGGGAGACTATTCTCCTTTCAAGACTGGCAATTTTCCCATAAGAAAGTACATGGCGTATCCCGGACAGTCGTGTAGTTGAAAAAAAACAAACAAGTCGGCCAATGATGATATGAACTGTTATGGCATGCTTCCTTTTCGAAATTTTGATTGCCATGGATGGGGGAAGAAGGGGGATTTCCCTGTAGCAAACACGGCCCTTTGTGATAAAAAAAGCTGAAGTCAACTTCAAAGAAATACTTTTATATATGCCAGGAATGTTGTAACTCCAGAGCTGTTGTTTGAGGTCAGTCGGTTGGCCCCGAGATGATCTGAGCCGATTGTGCCATATATCACGTCCTTGACACGCGAAGCTGCGTACGTCATGTACTGTAGGCCCTATAAGCTAACTCAACTGCCCTCTCGGCACGAGCAAATATCAGAAGGTACTCTCAAATTTCTGTTGAGATGGCAACTCGCCTCCCGCAGTCTACCTTGAGGTTCAACGGTGGACTAGGGATTTTCCCACCTGTTTTGCGAGTAGCATGCACGAGAGCTTTTTTATCGAAAACAATCGCCCCTTCTGCGTGGCATGAAAAGTTCATGGGTTGTAGAGTGTACAGCTTGTATACTGCACCATTCCTTCACAAGAATTTCCTCACTCGCTATTTCTGAATCAAATGATTCACGTTTAACTGTTTGGTGCAAGTTCTCTCGATGATAAAAAAAATTTCTGACAGTGGTTTCTTGTATTTGTACTCTCATTGTGAAGTGCACCTTTATACAACCACGAATAACATTTCATTTTTCCCTATGGTGAAGACACCTAATTACAGGGGTTTCTTGTTCTCGTGTGAAACGTGTGCTCAGTGGCCTCAAATCATGAACTAAAATAGCTGATCTTTGAAGAAAACAAACTTTACAAAAGCAAAATAACCGATGACCTGCCAACCTTTCCCATAGCAACACGTTTCTGCCTTGGGTGGGATCGGACTTTTTGTCTTTATATATGCGAAATGGCACAAGTAGCACTGCGAACACTAAAATTGAAAGTGGGATTGGTTGGAATTTAGAAATTTGATAAGTTACAAGAAGTGCCGCTTAAAACCACCGCGGCTTTTGAACTCCAGTAGGCCTACGGTATAGGCCTGTGTCCAAGCTACAATTTCTGTACATGCTTCAGAGTTCCTGCATAAGTGCTCGATAATACAATGGGTCTGGGCCACTGTGCTGAATTCGAGGTTATTTTTTTGTTTGTATTCCACGAAATCATGTTTGGATTTAATCTGGAGGGTAAATAGGCCTACAATGCTAGCCGTGTCCGGGTCACAATTAGTTAAGGCGAGAATTCAAGTTCGACCGTCAGTCAGTTGCGATTTAACTTCGCGTGTGTGCAATCCGCCCTGAGTTGAAGTGCGTGCACCCTCTGACAAATGGTAAGTTTCCCAACCACGTTTTTGTACGGGTGCGGTGTGCACGCAATTGAGACCGTTATAGTCAAAGGCGCATAAACTCCGCACTTATATGCGGGGATCGAGTGTTTACCGAATTAAATAAAAACTAGAGCGCTAAAATTTCATTCTCCGCCCGAAGAAAATCTGACGCCGTCCTGGGCGCAGACATTTTGAATCTTCGAGCGTGCTTGTAGAACATTCGAAATCAGACGGAATGAATCTCGAATAAAATAGGACTATCCTAAATGCAACCTAATGCAAACTACACGCGAACGTCAGCGCGTCTTTTGAATAAAAGACGCACACGTACAGAGCAAAGCATTTTATTTACATCTATAGCTGATTGTTTTAAATCGAATGTTTCCCTGTTTCGAGCAAGGTCGCCTGATTTTCTATGCATGTCTTTTGATGGCAGCTTTTTGATAAGTGAAATTCAAAATCGTTAAAACCCTTAATTCAGTCAGTGTTAAGCAAAGAGTTCCGACTCGTGGACACAAAGTGATGTCCGCTGGGTGCATCCGTGTTTGTGCACAAACCTATGGAAACTTGAAATATTGTACGGCTTTTGTATTGCTATAATTATTTGCATATCTGCGTCTGTACGTATTCCAACAGGATACGTCAACAAAGCCAATCTGAACGCACAATCATTTCATTTTGCGGCTCGACGTTGACGTTGCTCGAATGTTAGGGAAAGATTTGTTTGAAAAAAAATCAGCCATGTATACGAACATGTGACATTGCTTTGTACGTGTGCGCCTTATTTAAAAGACGCGCCGACATTAGCGTTATTGTTGTACTTGCGGTCTGCATTTAGAAAACATTATTCGATAATCATAATTTCTGGTTTTGAATATTCCACAAGCACGCACATGGATTCAAAATGTCTGCATCCAGGACAGGGTCAAATTTTCTCTGCGCGGAGAATGAGAAGTTAGCGCTCTAGTTTTTATAGCTCGGCTCTGGAGTACGGTGACTGTCGTGACGCGTGCGCATCGGGTACCAATCAAACCCGATTAAAACAACGTCTGCGGCCATTGATCAAGGGAGATCAATGGTCACGGCAAAATCCATATGCAACGCGCAGGCGTTTGCGTGTTTTTTTGTTGGGGGGGGGCTCAGAGCAAAATGAAACGCTCGTTTATACTGATTGTTCGTTCAGGTTTGCGTATTGCCTTTGTTGGTGTATCGTTTTAGAATACGGACGCAGATATAGGGATATACCCGTACGTACAAAGTTTCCCGAGTTCCCCGTAGGATTGTGCACAATGTAGGATTCGGCCAGCAGGCATCATATCACTTTGTACATGAGTCAGCGTTCTAGCTTTTTATATGTAGGCCTAGCTCTATTGTACCAAATGGCTGTCAATTTCATTTCAAAACCCGCCCTCTATTTCCCCTGCTCTGAGCGCGGGGATACAATCGACGTCCCTTGTCAACTTATCGTCTTGTTACTCAGTCCCATTCTGTCGGTTGGAACCTTCGCGCCGTTCGTGGGCATTGACATCTGGTGCAGTTATTTTGAGGTGAATAATTTCCTCAAGACTGATAAATCGGCTAGTTTGGCACCTGGCTGATTTCAAACAGTCAACCAGATGGTTTAAACCGTCAACCATTTGGGTGATTTTGGTTAAATTATATGAAACCGTAGTCGTCGCTCGAACCTGTCCGTGTAGTTTGAAGTCCACGTGCGTGTTTGTTCCATGTGGATTTGGATCTCGATCAACGATTCCAAAGCTGGTTCGCGCTCGCGCTATACGTGTGGCGGATTCTGGTGTCATCAGTGAACCAACGTCGAAACTGCAGATCTGGCACCGCGTGAAACAAGCACGTTGACAGTCCCCGCTTCATTTTGGCGTTGAGCGTCCGGTGCGTCATCACCCATAACTTCCATACGCAAAACTTCGCAGGTTCTGTTCGGCACCAAATGCTGGCGCGGTCTCGGTTGTAGCGACCGAGGAGATCCGTACGTCGTGCCTAGCCTTTCGCCGACACTGCAGCTAGGAAAAAAAAAGGTGAGGTAAATTTTGAACATGATTTATCTTTTAGGTTGCAATAGACCTTGTGCTTCGCGTTTCTCATAAACCACAGATCTGTTTATGCCACACAAGAAGTAGGGAGTTTAACTCGCTCGGGGGTTGGTTATCTGCTTTATATGGTTAGGCATGGAGGAAGGACCCTCCATATGGTTGAGGGAAGCTCGACCGCCGCGCAATTCGGCCGCCTTGAGTAGTGTAGTAATTATAAGACGATTCGAACGAAAGCTAGACCAGGTTGGCAAGTGTGGCAAACAGTTCTAAAACCAGGAGAAGATACGATGCTTAGCAATTTTTTTTTACCTCAAGTGTTCCAAAGTCTCGCTTCCGTCTTCAGAAAGCTTTCAACGGGTAATGAACGATGTGCAACGTCCATGCACATGACCAGTGAAAGTTCCACTGGGCCTACTTCAGGGATATGGTTACCTACTCCAGTTCAGTTTTAATTTACTTATTTGTCTTATGTTCTATTCAAAACTATTGATTTAAACGAGCGTAAGTATTGTTCACAGAATAACCAACATGGCTTGAATGTTTCTGGAAAGCTTCAAAGGATTTGGCCTGAGATTGGACTTTTTATAAACATTTGTAATGACATTCTTTAACGAAGATTCTTTATTAAGACAGTCATAGGCAGATAGTTATTGTATTTGATGTACCGTATTGTTGATTTCAGATTGAACCACAGGTTACTACGCACTCAGTGAAGTGTATGTTTGCCTGCAACTGGGGACCCCTCTATTGTTCCTCTTTTGTTTGTACTTTAACTTTTTAAGAATACCCCCCCCCATATGTTTTGTACACAGTTGTCAATCGGGGACCCTCTGTCATCCGGGGACCTCATTATCCTCTATTGTTCAGGGTCCCCAATTGAATGCAGAAACAAACTCATACACGCACACCTAACAGTACTGTTCGACTTGCGGTCAGTCACAGTTCGGAATTTGTTTTTGTTTTTATGACGTCATTACATGTCATTCAAAGGTACAATTTTCGTTTCATATAGCATGAGTTCTCATTATCATCCAATTCACAGGGTATGTCGAACCTGAATTCCTCACACTATATATGAAATGAAATCATGATGACGTCATCCTGGGACATTTTGTATATTTCAACATTCGCATGCATATCTCATTGACTTTAACGGTTTTGAAATACGTCTTATAAATATTCATTAATGGAAACCTCATTTTTAGCACAGGTTAAGGTACGCAGAAAAGCTACATGATCTGTTGCAAACACACATATCCGGTTCATAAGTGTGACATCACTTCAGCGTAAGCCACGCACATGCATGTGCACTTTAAATAAGGTTACATGCATAGATCGATCGGCGTTTACATGGAACTATGGAACTGGAAGTTAACGCGCAACTTCAGCGATTGTCCAATGAGGGCCTGCAAATCGTGGCACGTCCGCCTTTGTGACGAGGTCACGAACAGGATAAGCCTCGTTTCGATTTCTTAAATCAAATAGACTTTCTACTTTTTTATTCGTCAGCATTTTCAAGTGAACATTTAACAAAGCCATGTTATGACATTGAAATTTTAAACATTCAAAGAACAGAATAGCAGAGGTCTTTCGGGAGGAATGACGTCACAATTACGTCATCACATGACTATTTATTACATTTTAAATATTTATTTTAACTCGCTGACTTTGTACACAAGTTTTCAAAAGGCCTTTCGGTCGCTCAGCAATGTTGCATCTTCATCAAAGTTACACCCAGGAAGGAACATAATGCTAGGAAAAAATATCAAGATGAGGTCATCAGGTGTCAAATCACAATCAGTTAAAATTTGATTATTCAATTTTTAAAAGACATAAAATCAAGTGTGAGTTCGCATAGCTCACTTTTTGGAAAGTTTTTTTGGTGTAAACTTTGTCTCATGTACGTAATATGACACGACCCTCGCTTCTGGTGGAAACCGGAAGTGTCTTATCATCATAATTTAATTTGGTAAAGAGTGTCAACTTCGTTTCCACAGTGTTAGTCTCAGGTCACGGAGTATCCAAATCATATACCGGTGACATCACAAGAAACTTAAGCACCCTTGGCGGTAGGTTGAAGCATTCAAAAATGTATTTTGTCTGTGGCCAAGTTCCCCAAAATCACTTGAAAATTGGAAGGCATAGTAATGATGATACAAAATGTGCAAACCTCAGGCTGAAGACGTCATCAGACCTGAAGTTATGATGAAGAGACCTTTCATTTTTCAGAAATCGATCATGGCGTGGAGTATTGTATCGCCAATCAAATGCTACTTAAAATATTAGTGTTCCTTGTGTAAGGTGACGGGCTTGTTCAATTTCTAAAAACGCAACCCGCCAGTGAATAAAAAAGAGAAGGCCAGCAGTTGTCGTCCCTTCCCCTGTGTCGGCATGGGCTTTGTGCAGCATACGTTTTGCGCGTGCCTTGTGTGCAGAGCATGGAGTGGCTAGGATTTGGCGCCCTGATAGGTTCGCTGCGGTAGCCCACTAGGCACATGGCATGGCGAAAACGCTACCAGCAGATTATCGTGTACAAACCCAAGGCACGTGACGATAATGCCTGGCCATGGGTATGCCTTGTACGTCATAAACTTATGAACTTCCCAGCGGTAGTCTGTGAGACGCAGTGGTAAAATCAATATAAGCGCTCGGTCTACTCGTTAATATGCAGCAACTTTAGTACTTCGTGTGCTGTTCATGATCAATGGGTAGATTGTAAATGTGTTCGCAATAAGAGAATTACATACATGTATTCCATGAACGAGATATTTAGTGTAATTTCTACTGAGAGTAGGAAGAAGATACAGAAGTTGTATCATTTTTTTCTATTGGATCTCAAATTTATTTCAAGTTGACACTGAAAATATAACTCTTTATTTCGAGAAAACGATGAAGGGGTCATCATGGCTCCCTAAGATTTGGCATCACCGTGAGTCGTTTCATCTTCCCCTCGACCGATAAAAGCTCTGGCCGAGAAAAGATGTTGAAAGCATTCACAGTCGGGCGAACAACCTTTGAAATTTGCTTTTGAAGAATTCCGCGAAATCTGATTCTCTCATTTTGCCGTTGTATGATTGCGTGTCCCATCATTGGTTTATGGTCTCTGTTTTAGCATACAATCATTCATACCTACGGTTTGTAGGCCTCCTTAATTACAACAAGGAAATTCCTATGACAGAGAAACCTGTATGGAGAATTACCATCGGTGAATATTTCCATGTGTTTATCTGAATCCAAATACAAACAACCTTGACGACCCAGGTAATCCCGGGCCAGTCGTATGTAACAACAGATGACAAACGATAATCATGTTGTTTAATTAATCTATTTTGTACTAATGGTTGATCTAGCATCTAAAGAAGGTGAAAATGTGAAGTGAAGTAAATCCAAAAGAAAGTCTTGAGTCAAACGTTACCTCTTCAAGAGTCAAAAACTGAGTCTTAAGCATGCCCTAAAATACTCCTTAGCACAGCTATATCACACCAAATGTCAAAGCTATCTTTCAAATTCAACTCTTTAGGTACATACTTCAACATTAAATATCCAAACTCAGTGCGAAATCCTATTACGTAATACGCTATACTTGCAGATGTGTGGAACTAATCGCATGGCCTGACATGCCAAATTTATACTTGATGTTTATCGTGCCCAAAATAATTTTTCTATCTCCCTCCCTATACACCTTAATCTGTAACACATCAGCTGTGATTACAAGTAACCGGAAACGTGGACTCAAAATATTGGGCGTATATCAAAAATTCAGACAAAAGTCAGTGGAATTCTTCGACGAACTTTAGTGAAATGGAAAACGTGCAAGCCAAACATGATGGCACAACGCCCTCTAGGGTTCACAAGAAATCTTCGCTTCTGAAGTCACCTTCATTAGAATAAGTGGTTGACACCTGCTACACCAAAGATCTATTGAAAAGAATGTTAAAATAGTACGGAAAATAAACGAATCTGCAAAAAAAGAAGTGATGATGTCATCATGACAACCCATTTTTCATCTGTATAACATGGTATAGCCACATACAAATTGCCAGCAAAATTTGGTTTCAGTGTTCATGAGAAATAGTGGCTTCATATTCACACACAAATAATGACGTCACAAGACCCATGATTACGCCTTCATGGCGACATTTTCGCGGCTGAAAATGAAGATACATAATTGCCAAGCGACCAAAATCAAATATGCCTTGAATAAAATGTACAAAGTCACAAATATAAAAATATATATAAATGTACAAAGTAACATTGATGACGTTAGCATAACGTCTCTCTTCGTGAAAGATCTTTGTTTTAGATACTTTCACTGTGTAAAGCTAAGATGTTGTTGGTACTGCCGAAAAAGAAAACGTGTGCAAAGTCTGTGTGATTAGGGATAGAAGATCAAAAGAAAAAAAAGAAAAAAAAAAAGAAATTCCAGGTCTGCTCGAGAAGAGAACATAGGGTTTTTTCTCAATTTAAAGGTTCCGAGTACAAAGTGTTTTGGTCACAGGAATTTTAAAATATCAAAAGAGAACGCGTTTATCACCAAACCTGATGATGATGTGTTTATGACGTTATTAAGACGTTATCATAACGTCAGCTAAACTTTCATGCATAGCACATACCCACACGGCCAAAGTTATTCAATCCAACTAACAGTTTGTTACCTAAATATAGGGTAGGCCTTGAACATGTGTAACTTTAAGGAGTCATCTCGGATCATCCGGGAAACGGTGAGGGGAAACTGCGGAAAGGTGTTGCGGTGAAATGTTGAAGGCTCTTGTAAAACTTCCCTGCAGTCTTCCCGAAATGAAGTTATCGGCATTTGGACACCCCCACACATACACATTGCGGTTTTTGCCAGGCAGGCCACTCAAGGACACCTGTGGTTTTGGTGACAGGAAAGCCACACGCAAAGGATTGCCCTCCTTACACGGAGCTTTTTAAAACGTCTCTAAATGAATGTTTTGCAGTAATATACTTTGACCCTTTCATAAAATACAAAGCTTTTTTATGTCTTTCTCCTGCTGGAAACTTATGGTCTTACTTCAGGAAAATAAGACTTTATTTGTATTTAATCTGGCAATATTACTGTACAAAAGACATTAATTTAATAAGAACAGATCTTAGGCCCTGTATCTCAATCAATCTTGCGGTAAGATCTTCATAATAGTGAAAGATATCAGGGCATAATATAAGGAAAGTTATTCATGATGCCGTTTTGCATTTTATAATCTTTTGATGTGAAATACTGAAAATCTATTATCACAATCATGATTTGACAATTGGCCTGGGGAACCTTTCAAATATCAAAGTGAATTGTGCTCAACAACTGAGAACAAAATTACGGCAATGATTACTCGGCCTATATTTTCAAGGTTTAGGAACCTGTAACCTTGAGGTTTGGCTTAAATTTAAAACTCTTAGGCCTACCTCAATAAATGAGGTGAAATGGTAAACTACTCGGATTTTGAAATTGCTTGCCGAATGTACAGTTTCAATTCACACATGGTCTGATTGAAAACTGAATGTTTTGGTTATATTGGTTTGGATGTTAAAGTTGTTCAGATCACTGAACAAGAAAGGGTTTGAAAGTGTCATCTCTGAATTTGTGATAAAAAAACAGCTGCAATTTTGATTCTTCTATTATAACTTTGTGTCTTCCCAGCTGTGTATCAACGAGGAATTTAAGACGAAGCTGTGGGTCGTGGTGATAAGCGCCCTAAAATCGGGCCTAGTCAGTATTTGCCGGCCTATTTTTATCGTTCTCGGTGAACCAAGTCACTAGGGGCGAATGATGGGGGAGGACGCTGCGGGGACCCTGGCTAGCTCCATTTTGCTGACTCATGGTGGTTAACGTCGGTCTCCTTGACAACTCGAGTCCTTGCCATTTTAAAGACATTAATTTTGTACAACCTTTTCCCCCCTGAGCTTGCATTGCGAACAGTAGCTTTGGGGTCGTTTTATGGTCATACCAATTTCCATGTTAAACAAATCTGCTATGTATGTTTTTCTGCATATACACAAAAACATGTTGGAAGTTTTTAAATGTCATTTTGCCCCATCCGTTTTTAAGTGGTAATTGATGCAATTGTGTATTACAAGTACACAAACAATCGAGTAAATCAACAGCAATCTGTTGTCATAAACGGTTTCGGTCAGCAAAAATGGGTTCTGAGTTTGAATCGTATATTAAACCTTTCAACAATGTCTTACCTAAATGACATCACAGCCACAGTGCCCTCTGTTGTTCGGAAAAGCATGGACAATTTTACATAAATTTTAAAAAGTATCACTTTTCTAATGAAGTTCACCAAAAGATGTCACACAGGTCTTGTGCCCCGAAGAAGAGTGTTAAGATCACGCAAAAAGACTACAAATAAACTTGTACAAAACGCGCGACTCAGAAATATTCCTCGCATTAACGTAACCTATCATGCTGACGACTTGTTATCAATTCTTTAAGTCCAGTCCGGACAGACGCTCTTGAACCAGCCCTCACAGGGGCTACTCATGCCCTAGGGGTCAAGTACTTTTGCGTCTGCTTGCGTAACTAAGCGGGTAACCCCCTGGGACCGTGGATTTGGGTCTGTCATGCCTCGTGTTCATAATGTCAAACGGCTACCGGATGGGACAAGAGGATTAAAAGTCTTCACCAAGGCGTGATCGTCAGTCAGGAGAATAGGAGATGGAGGATATATAAAAACATCCTGGTGAGATTTTTAATACTGGTATTGCTGTCAGAAATCATGGAATGCCCGGGCAATGGAATGCGGCGCATACAAACCATGTATCCTCAACAGGTGTTCTGTTATTACAGTTGACAGCTATAATGAATATATAAGCTCACTGACCTTCAACTGGATTTCTCCATCCTGACAGGTTCAGGTACAAAGGTCATTTTGGAAGTCTGACGGCACTTGGAGATTTAGTGATGAGTGTGAAATGATGTCAAGTTTAAACCTTAGGCTTCCGCCTATTCTAAGGCATATAGGCAAAGAACCGGTATTTCGTCCACTGAGTATCAAATACCTTCGAACAAAGATAAGAAGAGCACTGTTATCCCAAGGTCCAAAATCTTTGTATTTCTTTGTTTCCATTACTGATAATACAAGATAACTATAATAACAAAGGAATCTGTGAAGCCCCAATTAAGGGTTTTCGTATTCCACTGTACATGCGCTCCATAACCAAGATCAGATAAGAGGAAGCAAAACATTGTTCCCGAGGGAATCAAGATTGCAATCATGAAGTGTGGCAGCTTGAAGAATAAATCACCCTGAATTTGAAACTTCTGTTGAACTTAAAAGACCAGATGGAATCTTGGAGGTACGCTGGAATCATGGTTATAGCAGTGGCGTGGGGGTGGGAGGGGGGCTGGGGGCACGGTGCCCCCCCCCCACAAAATGTTTGGTACCCTCCAGGTGCCCCCCACTGAAAAAAACCCGGATGAATGGGTGTTGAGCAAGGCTAACAAAAACTTGTCCCAAAAACTACACCACTGAAAGCTGGTGCCCCCCTATTAGATACTGGTGCTCCCTCGTGCCCCCCACCAGTAGAATCCTAGCTACGTCACTGTTGGAGAGTACCATTAGCTCGGCATAGATATTTCCATCAAGCTTACCAGTTCATCAAAAGGTCAGCGAGACACGAAGAGGGGGGTGACCTGGGACCCAGGGGTCTGAAGAATAGTGTACATAAATTACAGAAAAATGTGAAATCACCATTTGTCATATATTGGGAGGGGAGTTTAATATCCCTGGTATGCTTTGGTGCCCTGCAGATGACATCATCTTTCCCATCAATGAAATCCAGTCTAGAATCCTGACTTTTGTCGATGACTACCAGCTCGAACAGAAAGTTGGCTTTGCGATAAGAGTAGACGGCGTTCTACTGGTACATAGAAAGCATTTTGTACCTACTTAGTACAAGACACCTAAATTTAGTTGACAGCTTTCAGTCATTTGAGCTAATTTAAGAGAAGGCCATGCACGTGCTGGCCTCTTAGTGAGACTTCCCAGCGAAGAAATCGACAGGGCAGGTACCAAGTACCGAGTAGTACCAAGTAGACAAGGTCGCCGGTCATCCTATTGCGGACGTGACACATACTGCACTGCTAATTATGTGCAATCTCAACATGCGCATCTGCAGCTCGAGCACAGTGCAAAAGACTCGGACACTGACCGAACGTTGACCTCACGCATCCGTAATGGAAGGGAAATCTTCTAAACCTGGATGAACACCGTGGTCTAAGTTTTGTAAGCAGATATGGTGCTTTGTATGAAAGCAACGTTCGCTCACCATCAACATCGTTATTTTTTCATGGGTCGACGAGTTAAACTTCATGCTTGTACAGTTAAGTGCATGAGTCATGGTCACACACTAAGCTTGTAGTGGGGCGGATCCAGGTATGTTTTCCGGGGGTGGGGGTTAGGGCAGAATTGTTTTTGAAAAGCGGAAACGATGATGAAACGGTGACATATACAGGGACGGATCTAGCTTTCAGAAAAGGGGGGGGGGGGTGATGAACATACTGAAGGTCTACCCTCCTAAGGGATCCACCGGAAATCGATGTAAATGTTTCATGTAGATGACAGAGCAATTCTCGTCGGCTTTTTTTTTTGGTAGGCCTACTCATTTTCAGTCATTTCACCGGTAGTTCCATTTAGTCCGTGACTGAAGGGGGGGGGGTTGCAATCCCCCATCCACCTCTCGCATAGGCACTTTTTACAACAGTATTGGTGCACTTTAGTTTTTTTTATCATTTTCTTATTTTTTCACCTATTTTATCTCAGAGTGGGGGGAGGGGTTCTGTCCCGTGGATCCGCCAGGGTGTAAAAGAACTGTGCACTGCGCTGGACTTGTCTCCTTGCCGTCTGGATTGGGATATGGGGGCGCAATATCCCAGCAACCGAGGCTCCTTTCCTGGGATTTGCACTTCGCTGGTTCGTAAACGACACGGGGAATGCAGCGTTGCGGCTGCATCGGTACCAACACATTTAGTAGACTCTCTCCATCAGCATCTCAACTGATGAGGGGGTGCTTCTACTCAAGTCAGATATACATGTTGTCGTCAAAACTCGACCTGATTGGGTATATTGATTCATACAGCTGGTTGATATAAGTCAGTTTATAAACCCGGCCTATTTTGAGGGCTGGTACCATAATTACATGTATAGGTCTGTCATTCTGACTTTCTCAGCTGCAGTATCTACGGCTGTCCTGCGTGACTCTGACAATAAAATGTCCAAACCTATACAACGACTTCCTTTAAAGTTGTTTTACATGTCCTCCGGGTGCGCGTAAATGGCGAGTCAGGACTAGCACTAGGCCCTACTTTCGTGATAGACGTTGATGGTATGGTTGCCGTATGCTGCTATGGACACGGTGAAAAACTCCCTGTGGTTATAAACCGCTAAAGAAGTAAACCAACAGGAGAATAGGACAATACACTTACCTTATATTTTCGTTCGACCTGGTCCATCCGGTTTGCATGTCACTGTGCCCCGTGAGGTCGCCTTTTGCCTTTATACGTGAGTGCACCCTGCACGTAGCTTGTCAGCGAGCGCTCGGGGGCGTTACCTCCTGGGTTAAGTACGAACAACTTATAAAGAACGCCTCGATCAAGGTTTATAAAGTTTGACCCATCACACTCGGGGCTTGATATGTGGATCAACAACGCATCTAAGAAACTCAATTTGGTGTTTGGACATTATTTTAAGAAAGGCCTATCACTGTCACGTTACCCGCGCGTGATACCCGTTCTATTGTTGGGTGCGTTCAATTAGCTTACGCGTGTAAGTCAAACTTACAAGAGAGCGTTCGTTTATAAATTTAGCCATCACGTGATCTTCGTGCCTGCCCTGGTGTCAGCCACCACTACCCTGGCTGATGAGCAGGTCTCTGGAGGCTGCCTGAGTGTAATGACGTCACGAATGGACTGTTAGAGCATGGACACGATGAAACGTCGCGGGGTCTTGTCCTTTTTCCCAAAATGCCTTGGCAAATACACTGCAGCGTTCAGTTAGCCTCATTTCGAGGCTTCCCTTGCGTGTACACTGTTGTAGTCAGGGAAGCTAATCGAACGCACCGTCTATAGCGAAAGCAAATACAGTCCAATCAAAAGACGTCCGTGCATCACGTGTCCACACAGTTTCCAAAGGTTGGCCATTTGTAGGCAAGTACGTACTAATTATGTTGTACACCGGATGTTGGGCGTTGGAACTGAGACCTTGGAGGAATAAATAACCGTGAATTTTGTATGGAGTGGGACAGATAGTCGTTACTTAGGCAATTTACAGCAATGGCGAAAGTGGCTGAGTGATTCAAAATACATTGATACAAATTAAGAAAAAATAGAAACAGACCAATGAATGTCAAATATCTAAATGTTTCAATTTTTCCCAGTCTTGTTAAATTTAAATTTTAAAAACATTTTAAGGACACTTTATTCATCCTGGTTTTATGTTTATACTTTAGGTTAATAAGGAATAAACATGGCTGATAGGCAACAATATACCAGAGCACCTCAAGGCGCAGACATTGAGGAAGGAGATCAGAGCGAGACAGGCAAGGAGAAGCGAGGAAAGTACGGCTGTTTCTCCTGTCACCCCTCGTTCCTCTCGTGCCTTGCCACTGAGAAATTCTTTCTCCTGGCTATGTGCGCGCTGGTCTTCAGTGATGCCTTCAACATCGGCACCCTGGGTGGCGCCCTCACGAGTCTGGAGACCCGTTACGAGCTGACCGTCTCGCAGCTGGGGCTGATCGAGAGCCTGTACGAGGCCGGCAATCTGATCTTCGCCCTCTTCGTGGTGCACTTCGCCGGGCGAGAGGAGCACCGGCGCCCGATGTTTATCGGCCTGGGTGGGCTGACCATGGCCCTGGGAACGGCCATAGCCTACTCGCCCCAGTTCCTTTTCTCCCCGTACCAGCCCGACTGGCGGTCACTCTCCACCAATCACACCTCGGAGCCACTGACCTGCGGATCCGATTGGCCGGCCCAGTCCAGCGTGGACTTATGCGATCTCGATGATCAGCACACGTTGAGACAGGAGAGCCACCTAGCGTACGTGATTGTAATTTGCGGTGAGATCCTGGTCGGTATTGGCTGGACACCAGTGATGCCTTTATCGATGTCATATATAGATGATAATGTCAACGCAAAGAGCTCTGCCATGTTTATAGGTGAGTTTCCTTTTCTCTGTATTGCACACTAAAGGCCCGCTCATACTAAAGGCGAGAGCGAAGCGAACCTTTTACGCAGTGCGAATGTGTCATCTGACGTCACAAATTCGCGTTTGTGTTCGCTTTCGTGAGGAGTATAAACAAGCCTTTGGGAAAAAATGCAGCGAAACAAATCATCCGTCTAATAAGCATCCTTGGCGTGATATCCCAAGGTAGGGACTTTGCCAAGTACCAGCGTAGAAGTGTAAGTAGGGAAACTGATGCTGGTAAGATCTTACCAAATAAAACTTAAGCTCGTTATGTGAGCCTTTTTTGTATAAAAAAAATAAACTGACGTCTGAGTGTTTTGACGTTACACTCAGGTTGGCATCCCTAAGAGAAGTGGACATTAGGGCGGGGGTGAAAATGCTGTGGGTTTCTGCTTACTTACCCTTTTCAGTATTTAGATCACAATACGGGCGATTCCCAATAATGCACCACCAAGAGTTTGCAACGCGTTGGCCAATCACAACGCACGAAATTTGTCGACCCTTTCCAAACGCGCATTGGGTCGACAAATTTCGTGCATTGTTATTGGCCAACACGTTTCAAACTCTTGATGGCGCACTATTGTGAAACGGCCGTATTGGAGATATTTTAATAGTCGAGGACTGCTCCTGAAATGCACAAAGCGGGTGGACATTGCAGACCACAGCACATAAATCTTTTTAATACCTGTAGGCTAGAGCCTTGTGGTATGTTGTACTTGGTGTGGGTGGGGGTCGAAAATATGTGCAAGGGGTGTAGGTTCTAGTGCCCGGAACTTCGTTAGTATATCGATTACATTCTCAAAACTTTTACCTTAGGTATCACTCAGAGTATGTTCGGCATCGGGACCATTATTGGGTTTCTGGCGAGTGCAGCTGTAGCCTCTCACTGGGTCGACTTCTATCGGGTGGACCCGGACACAATCAAGGTGAGGTGCCCGGTCTGAGTAGGTTTTTACCTCGGCGTGGGCATGTTTGAAATTTAAAACAAAACCACTTTGCCGCTTTGCAAAGCCGTTGTAGCATGACTGGAGTGCAGGGACTAGGAGACTGCAACAGATTTGAGAACGAGCCAGGGAGTTCAGGAGTCGGTATGTGATCAGAGTGAAATCTGGGGAGCTACATGTATTTTAATAGCTTGAAGCGAAATCGGCACGGCCAGCGAGTACACTAATGCAAAATCGAGACCATGGAAATAGATAACACACCATGTACACAAAATGTAGATATGGTGAACAGGACAAATTATCGACTGCACATAGACTATTGTGTTACAGAGAGGTTCACGTAGTCTGATATTGAAAGAAACGAATCTGGACGTAAAAAATTTGTTTACCTTCCATTAATTTTAAGACAGGTTCATATTCCATGTTAACGAGAAAACTAACGTGAATTTGTGACGTCCGATCAAAATGTACGTGGCGTTACGAATTTACAAAAGTTGAACATTCTAAGTTGAGGGAAATTTTGCTGCTCATCTTCCATGACGTCAAATTCGCTTTGCTGTCGCATTTGCCTGAAGTATTGACTGGCCTTTACTGATGAAAAACATCTTATGCGCCCGTGGCACTGAATTACTTCGTTACCTTCGCGTGCCGCAGTTTGACAATCTTCCCGCCGACTTTCAAATAGGCAAGTCACTGTTCCCGCCCTTTGTCGTCACGCAGCTCTCTCCCGGCGACCAACTCTGGGTGGGCGCCTGGTGGCTGGGGCTGGCCATCACGAGCGCCCTCTACTTCGTGTCCTCGCTGCCTTTCTTTGGTTTCCCCCGTATCCTGCGGACCGGGCCATCGGCGTCAGACGCCAAGGCGGACAACTTCATGCTGGAGAATTCCACGACCAGTCCCGACAGCACTGACACGGAAACGGAGATTGTCGAACCTGCTCAAAAACCAAAACGACCGTCTTCTTTGGCTGGTGAGTATATTGCAGTCATTAAAAGACCTGATAATACCACAAAATGCAGCTTAATGAAGGGTGATTCCACGAAGATGACTAGCCCAATTTGTGACGGTGTCCTTATAACATGGGTAACTTTTACCATTTGTCATGGCCTGTAGAGTAGGTCATTTACTCTGTAAAAATAACACACACCTCTAGTCTGCAGCCTTGCAAGAAACAATGTCTATTTGGGATCCGCATGCAGGGAAATAGCTGTCTGTTTTTAGGGAACCCACATAACAATTGACATCGTCACAAATTGTGTCCCAACCTCATGGGATGACCCTGAAGACAGTTTCGTTTCACTTTTTAAGCCCAGGGCATTTGACTCATCTGCCCCTTTTAACCTCGGATGTCCCATTCCGTTCTTTCAAAACTTTGGCGGGTGTATGAAATATATGTGAATTATGAATACATTTTAATTAAGAATTTTCAATTTAATCTGCTAAACGGTTTTTGCAGTCCTTGTCATTTGTATATTAACGTGCTCGTGCGTGCCGACCCAAGCTCTCATCTCAGTATAAGTTAAAAGTATTTGTTGTTTACAGAATTTACCTGATTTCCATAAAGGCGCTTTTAGAAAGACCTCGAAATCCGTGGAAAAACAAGGGAAGGTTCACCTCCCAATAACCAACAAATGCGTTGTGACGATATATGGGAGAAAACGCTGCACAGAAATTGAGAATGAAGGCTGAATTTAATACATTAGTCAACTCTCCTTTTCGAGTCTTTTTTGCTTTTTCACATTTCCACATATGGGTGCCTAACTGCCTTGAGCAGAAGCACCCCCTCATCGGTTGAAAATAGCCCTGTTGGTGGCGAGTGTTCGTTTTTTGATGGTGGCGACGCGACCTTAAAGCATGAATTCCATAGTCGTTTGTGAACCAGCGAAGTCCAGCTACCACCAAACGATCCTCCTTTGCCAAGAAAATTGCGCCCTCTCTTGCTCCAGCTCGGGGCACATTAATATTAATCCACACTAATTAAAACTACAATTATGTACGCATTTCACCAACCGTGGAGGGCGGGCTTTTCTCTCATTAATTCGACAGCCTTGCCTAAGCTGGTGTGGCGTATGCTATGCAACCCGGTCTACGTGTGGCTCAACATCGCCAGTTTCTCCGAAATGGCCGTCGTCGCCGGTATGGTGACCTTTTTCCCCAAGTATCTGGAGACACAGTTTGGCTTGTCACCACCCGAGGCCAACTTTTTTATGGGTAAGGCGGAAGGAAAGCGTTTACGACACCTTCAATGTCTCCGTGGTTTTAGCTCAAAAGGTCGATGCAGTGCTCTTTGAATATAACTCTTGGAAATGTAAAAGTATTGTTTTGTCTCAATTGCCAGTTTTTGTTTTGCTTTTCTCAAGGATTATCAAGGTGTCATTCTGGTTTTGTGCTAAGGCGTAATTTCCATATTCATGAGCAAACCTTGGATGCCATACCAGGCGAAACTAACTCTTATTAACTACCCTTATGTTTGGTGCTAATTAACCTACTATAATATTTGATATTTTGCAATCTTCAAATTTCTTTCCTTTGGTAATTCATTGCTGTGTGTAATTGTAGCAATAAACCAACAGGCAACCGTTTCTAAAATATCTCTTCAGTGGCGAAAAGGAAAAAAAAACGTTACAGCAACCTTTTAAATTGTTCTCCAGTGTTGATCATTTAAAAAACCCGCAACTTTGGCTGGGAATCAACTCATTCCAGGTCAAACAGGACCAAGCCTCACGAAGTGTATCAAAGCTTACCTCTTACAGGAAAAGCGTGGTTTGTAGAGGTTGTATAAAAGTTTCTTACTCCAAAAGCAAGTTGTAACCGACATTGCCTTAACAGTTCGAATCAGTTAATTTAACATGTCTGAATCACCAGCATATTGGTTTTCAATCGTTCTGCTTCCTGACTGTCATATAAATACCATACCAAAGTACGGAGCCACGAGATGATCAGATCTGATCTGTATATAATATCATCTATCCTTCTGCAGGCGTTATTCCTGTACCGGCCGTTGCCCTGGGATCAGTTCTTGGGGGGTACCTGCTAAAGAAACTCTCACTGAAGGCAGACGGCGCTATGAAACTTGCCCTTGCCTGCAGTGTGGTCTCCCTGGTAGGCCAGGTGGTGTTGTTTGGAGTTGGCTGTGATAGTGTCGGCCTTGCTGGAGTGGATGTATCTTACTCTGAAGACCCATGGAACAGGTTGGTTGTGGTTGAAAAAAAAGACAGCGCCAGGAAATAATTGAAATCAGACACAGCTCAGTGGGAAATCCAACCAACCAAAGCAAATCCATTCTTAACCCAACCCAACAGAATTACCCAACCCTACCCAACCCAACCCACACACGCAAAAACAAACTCAATTCAACTCAACAAATCAACCCAGCCGAACCCACCCCAACCCATCCCACCTAGACCCACCGGAGCCTGGCCAATTCCCATGGGAATGTGTACACACATCTTGCAGCTGGCAGACATCAAGGGCTAGGATTGTGTACATGAACATCAACAGCTGCCTGGCTTGCCCATACCAGGCCCTGCCTGTGACACCCATAAACGATCCTTTAAAGGCTGTCGAGCCTCTTTGAAGCTTTGTGGCTTTCCAGAAGGCACGTGCCTGGGCAATTCTAGACACACCTAGGTAGCAGAGTAGGGTATAGCCCAAGGCTATTTCATGTGGCTTGTTACTGAAAGATATAACAGCAGTTGGGTACAAGCTTACTAGCTTTTTCGGTTTTTTTTTCTTTGCGGATTTAAACCACCCTCACCCTCGAATCTGACCACTTTAAAGCAGGAGTAGTATATATGTCCGCGTCAAAATGCTACTGCCCTCCCGCTCACGAAGCTTGATCATCAGTGGTCATCTAGTGATATTTTCCTCTCCAATTTCCTTCAAGGATTGACTTGACGGTGAACCTAACCAGCAGCTGTAACGTCGACTGTGGTTGCAACTTAACCAGTCCCGACGTCGTCTGTGGAGTCGACAGTATCACGTACTTCTCCCCCTGCCACGCCGGTTGCAAAGAAACCATCAACGGGGTAGGGTTATCTCAGTGTCCCAGTCTAAAATGGCTCATTGCTGGAATGCTGCGTTTATCCTTTGAATCAAACGGGATGTTTTGGGCTATGGCTGTGGATATTTTCGTTGTGAGTCGATAGCGTAGCCTGTAACTTCAACCAGTTTTGGTATCTGCCTTCAGCAAAAGCACCGCCTCAGTGTTGAAAAGAGCCATGTTGGTCGGGAGTGTTCATATTGTTGGTAGCGATGCCACCGCAACACATGCGTTTCATAGTCGTTTGTAAACCAGCGAAGGGCAGTTCCTACTAAATGAGCCTGCGTTGCTGTGGAAATTGCGCCCTCTCTTTGTCCAGCCCGGGTTCATACTAGCGCGTGCTTTGCGTGCATTTTAATTACAAGACAGCACTGAGCTTAAATTTGTTTCCGCTTCCTTCCCGTAGACGTATTTCAACTGCTCATGTGTGCAGGAGCCGACCAATCAGAATGCCGAGAGTGAGCCTGGCTCAGCCCAGCACGGCGCATGCCCGATGAGCAACTGCCAGATGTTGGCACCATTTCTGGCCATCACGTTCATCATTGCACTGTTCAGTAGCTGTGAGGAAATCCCCCAACTCTTGGTCATGATGAGGTGAGTTTATCGACACAGCGCGCCACCAAGAGTTGCCGCAGATGGGTTACTATACAAGTCTATGGTCGACACGATGCCGCTATTCAGCGCACTTCGTCCATAACTTTTGGATATTTGACTGATGGAGGCGTTCACCACACAAAACCATCATTTTGACGACCTAACATCTATTTGCAGCAAGCAATTTCGAATTTTTAACCAAGATAAACAAACACGGGGAAAAATTTATGTTTTCTGCCAGCGCAGAAAACTCTGCGCAGCCCCTCCTTGGCAACCTTTTGGCCATGCTCACTGCATTGTGAATCGCCCATATTCAAAGCCAAAAATAAAAGAACTAGGTTTTTCTTTTTTTTAAAGACCCGATGCGTTTTATCGATTTTCCAATGCTTGCTGCGCTTTCAAACTTTGTCCTGCGACAGCCGAGGTCGTGGGTGCGAAATCCACCCGTATCCGGCACTGAAGTAAAGGCACTTTAATTACAGAGAGGAAGGTAACGGCAAGGGTGAAAGATTATGTGATCAAGTTGCTTGTAACAAAACAGATTCTTATTTCATAAATCTGACGCCGTATCTTTTCGATATTCTGTTTCCATTGATAGGTGTGTCGAGAAGTCGGATAAATCCCTCGCACTTGGTGTGCGACACATTTTATTTCGAGTATTCGGTACGTATTTTATCATCTACAAGGTAAATGTGTTGAAGTCACCAAGGTCCTGTTGGTTTCACCGTGTATGTATTGAGGACTCGAAAAATGTCCTTTCCCAGTTTGAACTTGGGTCGGTGGAATGGCCTCTAAACCCTAGCCCTTTTTCGGTTAATTTCTTCATTAAAACAAAATTAAGGCCAAATGCAATCAACTCCCGTGTTTGCCTACCTCTTTTCATGCTGGACAGCCTAGTTTAGTCACCTCTAAGTTTGGGGATTCTTCTTAGCCAGAAAACTAGATACTCGCGAGCCGGTTTCTAGCCAAGTCCCATTGGAATGTGAATAAAGAACTCCGCCAAGAGGCCCTATGGGATTATTGCAGCGGGAGCCCAGGCTTGTCAGGGCTTGCCTAGACTTGACTCAAGTCAGGATCTCTGTCACGGTGACATTTTTCGGTTATGCATTGGATACAACATCGAGACCAAGCGCCCTTATACTTACTTTGCGCCCTCTTGTGTCCACTAATTACTATGAGTTCAGTTCAGAAATCCCAACTTGACGAATCTGCCAACCGTTTGTACACATCGAATAGGCTCATCTACCAGGTGTGGTAGCAGCCAATCACATACCTGCACATGATGAACTAGTCTACAAGCCTGACTACTTTGATTGGTGGAAATTCCGTATACATTATGCAAGATCATGTCGTTCATTATGCAATTATGAATAACTACATATCAAGGACGGGGGGTCCGATTGGCTTATCCGTCAAGTCGACTGAGTGGTGACGTATGACACCCTGACGTTGTACGATAAAGGCTATCAAAATGAGGGCGCCTTATTGGGTTATGCGAGCTGTCGGGTCCAGCGCGACGACCACGTAGTGCATGCGTACAGGCTGAGGGATGGCTGACTGGGGAAGAGCAACGGAAGTCCGACTTGATTCAAGTCTAGGGCTAGGCTAGCCAGGGTCAGTCATAATTATATCATGGCCAGCAGGCACTCTCCGATGTGTTTAGATCATTGACTGGCCGTTGGGAATAGAGCTGTGGCTTGGCAGTTGATGAGTGACAGAGGCTTGGTCCCTATAGGGACCCCCCTTCAAATTCAGGAGAAAAAATGTCTACTGATACACAGAAACGACATCCAGTACGTAGAGACCGCGTGTCTGTTCGAAGTAGGTCTAATAAGTTACATAAGAGTGGACTCCCTTCCGTTTTTCATTCGGGATTATACGTCCTTGGTGGCGGCTTTTATGGTCACACACCGAGCTGTTTGTAGAGAGAATTGTGACATGAATGTCTCAATTGTTGGCACCAAAATGGTGGATTATGTGTCGGCGACAATTAGCACACAATAATAGCTGTACATTGTACGAATAATAAACAGCCATGCATAGTCGGTTTCTAAAATCTAAAGCTGGCCTTAATCGCTTTTATACACAGCACTGGGCACAGGGTTTTCCTATCATGTGAGTTTGCTTGAAAGTGTCAACCTGACTGAGTTTTATTGATAATGGCTTCGTCTTCTGTCCCTCATTTTTAAAACAGGAAGCATCCCCGCGCCTCTGTACTACGGTGTGGCCATCGACGCCACCTGTCGCCTTTGGCAGCAGTTCTGTGGTGAGCAGGGCGACTGCTGGGCCTACAGCCTGCCCGATTTCCGCTTCACCTACATCGGCATCACAGTGGGTCTTAAGGCTCTCAGCACTGCAGCCTACGTGGTGGCCTGGGTCCTGCTGAAGAGACGGTCCGGCACTGATATGGCGCCTGCTGGAGGCGAAGGCACAATGGTCGTCGGAGACACCACGACAGCCTACAGGAAAGTTTCCGAGAATGGGGCTAACGGTGACGCACTGCTTGACCGCCAGGGGGAAAGCGCGACAGAAAACAGTGAGATGGCCGTCCAGCAAATCCCTGGAAATGAATCTTCTGTGTAGTTGTCACGTTTTCGTACGTGTTCATCTCCACCTTGCCACAGTGTCAAGAACCTTGACTTCAGTGTAAAAACCTTCGCGTCAATGTCACGAAATAGTTTCTACAGAGCCTCTAAATTTCTGCGAGGTGTTGACTTCTGTACAAAGGCTTGTCCGCATTCAGACATTCACAGTTTTATCCATTTTGACAATCAGTGTACGACACTGAGAGCTATGCGTATAATCTTATTGTATGATTCTTGTAACCGTTTCCAATAATGTATTCCTTCCTACTCCAGAAATTAGTCTTAGGCCTACTCGTGTATTTGTTATGCTTAGAGTCTTTTTCTTGTCTGTCCTTGCATTAATTTTGTCTATTCAAAGATAAGGGCTGGAAACGTATAATCAATTTCCTTCACCCTTTACTGCATGCACTATATAATTTATACTTAGAATTAGCATGTGGGAGAGAGGGGGCGGGGCAAGCCCCCGCAAGAGGCATGTCGCTGTTTGTTTCCCCTAGCGTTTTCTGCAACAAAAGATCAGTGTACTTCTGGTTTCAGGTACTGAAGCAAATTTGAAACTGTATACAGCTACCTAGGCTTTCTTGGAGAGGGGTGTGGATCTTGTGAGGATGTGAATTTGGACCATAGTTTCTCGGAAAACATTCCAATTCCCCGCCGCTGCCCACCCAACCCCCTCAAAATCTGGATACACCACTGACCCCAGGTACCAGTCACCGTTATTGGGCTTCGTTCAAAACCTGTCATTTCATTATTTTCCCATTGTTCTGTAGATATTTCGCCAACAGCATGCCAGCATGTCAAGTATTTTCGTGTCACGATTGAACTAAATTGTTTTTGGTTTGTCAGTTTTCCAAAGTGAGAAATTGAGTTCTCCATACTGAAGACACTGTTGCTACACTTCTTGATTCAGAGCAAGCTTTTGCTTAGTTCGATAAGAGACACCTTGCACCAATACACTGTTCTCAATGGAAAAGAAAGGCACGAAGGAACCTGTCCATTCCAGAGATGGAATGCAAAAGCTTAACCCGAATCAGGACAAACACAGGGTCGGTTCAGTTATTGGGCAAAGAAAAGCACAATGTCATTTTACGATCTTTGTTATAAGGATGTAACAGTCGACGATTCACAATGTAGCGCGCCTCCATGCTAACTGCGCTGTGCGCGGGAAACTTGATATTTTTCCCCAAAACGTTTGTTTATCTATCCAAAAAAAATCCACTATTTTTCTAAAGGACGGTTGTATTCGTCCCAACAGGAATAAAAGTGATACAAAGCAACTGTAACTACATCTTTATGGATTTAATTTTGTCGTCAGCGCAGGAGTGAGTTACGAGACAGGAAAAGGAACTAATGAAAGGAGAAAGTGGGACAAAATCAGCCCCGATGATGCCCTCTTGAATATTAACATGTCTGTTGCTTACTTGACTCTCCTCCCCGGAAAACTCTTGGCTACGCCCAACTGTGAGGTTAATTGAAGCAGGTCTTAAGAACTGGGATACCAACGGAGTCACGTGATACATGCAGCATTCAGATTCTAGTATCATAACTCTTACGACTTTTAATTTCATAAAACACTATAGTGTTGAGTGAGGAAGTTATGGTCATTTTTGTATACCGAAAAAAAATCAGTCGGCCGTAGTTATTTCAATTCTCCAGAGGGGCACTGACCCCCCCCCCCGTGACCTTTCGTCGTCCCCGAGTTGCATCGATATTAGGCCTGTGTTGTTATTGTTATGTGTGTGTTTTCCATTTTTGTGCGGAAAAGAAGCAAATTGAGGCAGTTGATTGGCTGGTAGCTGTCAGCTGACTCTGGTCGAACTTCCATTGATTGGGTCGCAGAAGGGGACACTTGACGTGGAGAGCCAGATCCTTGCATTAATAAGAACACTCGACTCAGACTCGAGTCGCAATTTTTGTGACTCGTGACTTGATATGTACCAATGCCGCTGAATAGTTATAGAAGGCCGATAGAGGGCGCAAGCAAAATTAAATCGCCGTAACACTATGTTAACTTTTTCAAATCTCATAATTGTATCTATAACACCAAATATAAGTTAGAAGTTCTCGAATCAATTGGGAATTTACTTGCTCCGAAATTTGATTCATAGTTTTTAATATTTTGGATATATTAAATTAACAATCTTCTAGCCGTAATCTGCAAAGTCAGCGGCCGAATAAATTGACTCACAAACTCAATGCTGCTGTGTAGCTGCAACGAAACCTGCGTTTCACAAATGTCGGCTTCATGCAGGCTACCAGGGCAGTGGCTTTGAATATCGATAGGACTCCAAAAAGGAACCAGCGAATTGTCAGATGACCCGATATCACATGATAAAATACCCACGCACTTCATGCATGCCTTGTGTTTCTCCCTGCTTCATGCATTGTCATGTGGGGTAAGTGACGATTAGTGTGGTGAAGTTCTACTTCAAGCCCTGGGTGGTTGCGAGAAAAATTTCTATTTATTACCGACCAAGGCTCCGGTTTTTCCAGTAAAGATGAAGCTTGTTCTTTTAGCCGTCCTTCTTTGTGCAGCGGTCGTCAGGTGTTCAAGGTAGGCCTAACTTCTTTACTTTATTTTTTTTTAATTTTAAGACTAGTCTTTGCAGCTCGGCGACCGTCCACGGGGACTGTTAGCTTAGTGTTAGTAAACAGGGCCCAACGTATCTAGTCCTTCGTCATATACTGGGCCCTGTCCCGATAGTGATTTCTTTCGAAAAAGTTTATCCAGGATATCTGGGCAACCTGGGGCATAATCAGACATCCGCCATGCCCACTGGATTTTATGAGCTGAAATTGCACTGGTAGGTTCTCTACTTGACAGAGTTAACAGGTAAACTGTCCCAGTTTCTGGGCTATATACGAGTATACATCAGGCCCTGTTTGCGGGTCTAGGTGACTGACAGTAGCCTAGGCCCTACCACTTCACTGTCGACAGTCATGGCTGCAGTTTTTAGGCTAAAAGTACCATGTTTACTAAAATAGGAAAACAAATTGAACTAAAACATTAAACAAGCATGACAAAATCATGCCATTGTCACTCAAACTTAACTCGTGAAGAGTTCCATGTGGACGCCAGTAATTATTTTGGGTTTGCTCCATCAGAAATCAAAAACATGCCCAGAAAAGTTCATGTTTAGGAGGAGAAATACCAAGACATTTCTACAGTATTAACATCCATGACGGTATAGTCACTACACCAGGTCCCTCATTTCAGCTTGTACCAGTCAGACGAGGGCCTAGTTGGAAAATTAGGGACCTTGTGACTGCAAGATCATATTACATGTAAAAGTTAGAAGAGGGACAGGGATTTTTTCTTTCCTTGTCCTTATAAGGTATTGCTGCAACCATGTAACCCTTAGAATTTTTGAATATGTACATTTATAGCTTTCAGGTAATAAAGATAAGGTGCAGTCACATGTAAGGCTGCATCCGAATCTGTTGTCTAGAGCTAGGTCTAGGTCTTCACTCCATTGACAATGCGCGGAGACGCACAGACAATAGACCTAGCCGTAGCTCTCGAAGCCCGTTTCGGACACGGCGTCGGTTTACAACTACTCATGTATGGTGTATGTGTTCAAAGTTGGCGATCTGATCTTTTTCATGCCATCTTGATCAAAGGTTGGTATTCTGTACACACTCATGTGACACAGAATTTCTGATCTAAGGGCTGTGAGCATTGTTGATTCAGATATTTGACCGATCATTTTATTATGTGGTGGTAAAAGTAAACAGAATAAAAAAGGAAAAATTTCAGTCACGTGCATTCCGGTATTTCCAAGTTCTGCGACGAGAGTTGTAAACTTAAACACATCTACAGTGTGTACGAGTAGTTAGTAAATTATGCCCAACAATGAAGCCCAACCCTTCTTTTCCTTCAATCTTTTTTTTGGAAATTTCCATGCTTTGTGTCCTGCTTTTCTGGGAATTTAGTACAATTGAATATTCAATGGAAAAGAAGGTTGAATATTTGAGTATTGAATTAATTGATTTGACTCAGCATGTAACTCCTGTTACAATGTACGTGTACGCTGTACCTTGCCTTCAACATGTTTATAACCACTCTCATTTTTTTCAAGATGTATTTTTGCGTTGGGGAGATGTTAATTATATACATGTATATAACGTTTTTTTGCCCGTACCCAACGTATATTAACAAGCACTGTATGCTCAGTGCTTGTCCGGGAGCTTGCAAAAAAAACCT
>NW_019091375.1:792430-804691 GCF_001949145.1 Acanthaster planci
CCAATACCATCATCCTGGACCTTTGACACCAAGTCCAACAAAATTCAACGAGAAGTTCCATCGAGTATGGTACCAAACCTTCCCAAACCTACATGTACCTGTACATGTGTAGCCATACATGTACTAGCTGTCGGAGTGTCATGGATACTGGGCTGTTCATGTAGTAATAGTTTCCTCTTGTACCTATAGGCACAGTACTATGGTCCGATAACCATCGGAACCCCTCCACAGAAATTCAACGTTATCTTCGACACAGGGAGTTCCAACTTGTGGGTCCCAGCCTCCAACTGTAGCTTGTTAGATGTCGCTTGTGGTGAGTATCCTTTAACCCTAACCCTACATAATACTACAAATTACTACTTGTAGTAAAATGTAGTACTGAGCGCTGTTGCTTGTAAGAGGACATGATTTTATTGTTCTGTGAAGCCATAAGATACAATAGATAAGACAATGTACCATACAGTGCTGTGGCACTATGAATGCATGGCTTTATTGTTCTCTGTACAAGTAACAATGGAAGTAACCTAGCCAGAAGTAGTAATTTGTAGCGCTAGGTCCTTCAGGCTCAGACTAGTACTTAGTATTTTGTAGTACTGTGTAATGTAAGCCAAACAATATGCTGGCCGTTAGGTTAATCAAGAACAAAAGTGAGAGATTGGAAGGGGATCAGATACCGTCCTACACTGCTGCTGACTGGTGTTACTCCAATGACACGGCAGGCAGTCTGCGGGAAACCAATGTCTCTGGGTACCGGGGGAAGCACATGTATGGTTGCAAAGCTGAAACTTAACAGTGATAAACCCATCCAAAATCCCCCTTCCCATCAGTCCTAAAAGACCTTGGGCTAATTCTCCCTTAGCATTTTGAAATATTGCTACAGTGCTTGTTTTCACAACCTGAACCTTTGGGAGTTTTTTGAAACTTTGTGTGGTTGTTTTGACACCACTTTCGTGGAAATAAGCTACCTTTCTCGTGCAGGGCGCATTTTTCCCGTCAGGTCAACCAAAGATGTACTTGTGCTTGAATACATTACCTGTACCTGGGCTGACACTTTTGTGGCCTTGATGAACCTTAACAACACAAGATGTTTGGATTAAGGTGAAACTTGACATTTTGGTAAAGTGTCACTACGTGTACATGCATGCCAAGTTTTAGAAAATATTGCGTGACTGTGCAGTGAGATGGTTCAAAATAACCCGACTCGTTCAGGGTTAAACACTACTGGTCTTGTGACCGGTCTTGTGACTGGTCTTGTGAATTGTCTCATGAATGGTCATGTGACTGATCTTATGACTGGTCTTGTAGATGGTCTCGTGAATAGTCTTGTGACTGGCCTTGTCACTTGTCTGGTGAATGGTTTTGTGACCGGTCTTGTGAATGGTCTTGTGACTGGTTTTGTGTCTGGTCCAGTAACTGGTCTTGTGACTACAACCAGAAATAACCAGAATAGTTTTACTTTTTGTGATCAAAGGCACCTACTTTTTTCTTAGATTTGCACAACAAGTATGACTCGAGCAAATCGTCCACCTACCAGCCTAATGGCACAAGATTTTCCATTCAGTATGGAACGGGCTCCTGCAGCGGGATTCTGGATATCGACACTGTTCAGGTAAGAAATGGCTTGGAAGCAACTTTTTTATTCAGAACCCAATTCTGTGGATTTTATAAGTGGTCAGTGCTTTCCAGATTAGAGCTTTTAAATGTCTGTCGTAAAATGAAACCTAGATACCGGACCCATGCATTGGAGCCAGACTTCAAAGTTCAACGACCTGCTTTTTGTTTTGTTTTCGTCTATAATGCTTCATAATCAGGGAACATACACGTATTTAATAGTAGCAATGTGACCTTTGAATATGGAAAAGGTCATGACCGATGCCTGTGATTGGCTGAAATGCAGCCCCTATGGCAGATTGGGCCTGCATTTGAACAAAATTGCAGCCTGGAAACAACTAGTCTGGTTCCCTCCCCTCACGGTCCCTATTTGTCAGTTCAAATGTTATGTCAGGTTGCTGTTGTCAAAAACGATGCACATGTACATGTATAACGTAATGTCAAGATGCCTGCCATTTTTCTGAGATTGACCCACGAATACAGCTTTTGGTTTCTGCACATTCTGTGTCATCAAACTCTGTTTAAAAGTAGCAATGATAATCAAGAAAAGAACAATTGGATGATGGTAAGGGGAAAAAGATAATCTATACATGGTTCACATTTATTAAGAAATCTGACGCCAACTGAAACCAAGGTTTCATGATTTATCTTTGTTGTAGGGAAGGTGACAGATCCACCAACCTGCAGGTGGCCAGTCCACCCTTCCTTATTTCCTGATGTAATACCGTAAACGGAAGTTGTAAAAAGCCACTATTTTTTGTGACTCGAGTTGAGTCAAGGTGACTCACCTAGTCATTGTAACATGGTGACTCAAGTTGATACGAGTCATTAGACACAAAATGTCAGGAAGGCTGTTGGTGTCTGCACATATATTTGATACATGTACATGCAAGTCTACACCCTCGCAGAGTGTGAAAATAGCTATTTAGTATTCCTCTGATGTCTGTTCCACAGGTCGGTGGCGACAAGGCTTTGAAGCAGACCTTTGGTGCTGCCGACCACGAGCCAGGCATCACGTTCATCGTTGCCAAGTTTGATGGCATCCTGGGCATGGGCTATCCGCAGATATCCGTTGACGACGTGCAGCCATTCTTTGACACGCTCATGGCCCAGAAGTCATTGGACAAGGACGTGTTCTCCTTCTACCTCGACAGGTGAGACAAATACAATCAAATCAGACTTTTCAAAGCATCTTTCACAACTCGCTCGTTTTCTCATTTGGGGTACATCTCCCGGATATTTTTTGATCTGCTGCGTAACTTTGTTTTCTTTCTCAAATGCTTCCATTTCGTTAAAAAACATGTGTCATATATATACAATGTATGTTGCATTTCACACCCATGTTTGAAATGTTTCTTGCCCTTAGTAGCTTTTCTTAGCACACTAAAAGACCAAAAACATGAGGTGTTAATCTTGTCTGGACAAATTATGCATGGCACATGTACAGTTTAATCCTTTGTTTTTAATTGTTTTCACCCCCGAAACTACAAGGCTATGAAGTCAAAATAATTTTCAAAGGACATCGTAGTAATGAGGTTCAACTGTAGTTGCACACTGTGGGCGAAAAAAGCATGTCAGCTTTTTGTTCTGGAGAAAAATGTGTGTCAAAGTGAGGCTGTGGTGAAATAGTCGGGTTCCCAACTGTAGTTGCACACTGTGGGCGAAAAAAGCATGTCACCTTTTTGTTCTGGAGAAAAATGTGTGTCAAAGTGAGGCTGTGGTGAAGTACTCAGGCTCCCAACTGTAGTTGGACACTGTGGACGAAAAAAGCATGTCACCTTTTTGTTCTGGAAAAAAATATGTGTCAAAGTGAGGCTGTGGGGAAGTAGTCGGGCTCCCTCTCATTTTAGAGTATTCAGTGAATCAAGTAGGTTCCGGGAACACAATTCAAACTGGCCGTCTCATGAACAAAGCCCATAACATCATGACGTTTCTTACCTCCTCTTTTGCAACAGGAAAGAGGGAGCTGCAGTTGGCGGTGAGCTTATCTTGGGCTCCTCCGATCCCAAGTATTACACCGGCGATTTCCACTATGTTGATGTCAGCAAACAGGGTTACTGGCAGTTTGCCATGGATGGGTAAGCACCAGTCAGATTGAAGCGCTGATGTACAGTACTGCTTCACGCAGGGAATCATGGGATTTTCCTTGTCGTCACAATGATAGGCATATTCTGACCAAGTCTGTACTCCCGAGTGATCATCTGTACTCGTCCCCACACTTGAGTGATATCCATTGAGTTAGTGCTGATGCAATGACTTTGAGGTTTGGGTGTTGCTCGTGAGCGGTCATTGGCCACAGCTAGATGTTGTTAATGTCGCTCCAAAATATCGTCTTGCAGTTTGCACAGTAAATGTCAATATGGCAAGACGTGTTGCATGAATTCTGAATGACTCACCATGGCATTTGTCAAGTCCAACTATGTGAAGGGCTTTGGTAGTGGTATCTAGTTAGCTTTAAATGTTGGTTTAATTGGCCGAAAGGATTTCCACACTAAGAAATGTGGTTTCAGCGTCTGGTATGCATTGATCATCTATTCAAAATTATTGGGCATTCTCTCATGTCTTCTCATTTCGTCCAGCGTTCAGGTTGTCAAGGACGACAAACCCTTATTGTCGCTCTGCAGCGGCGGTTGCCAGGCAATCTGCGACACTGGAACCTCCCTCCTAGTTGGGCCCAAGGCTGAAGTGGAGAAAATTCAGATGGCGATCGGGGCGGCACCTCTGTTTGAGGGCGAGGTAAATGGATTGGTGGACTGCTTCCACTGGTTCCCATCACCCATGAATTGTGCATAACGGTGGAGAATTAACCTTGCAACCAATTGTCAAGAACCCGCACTACATTAGTATGTGTGTTGAATACCACGGTCAACTAATAGAGTGCTGTCAGTATAGAATGAATGTTCACATTAAGTTTAGGAATGCACAATAGAAAATGTCATCAAAAGTCATTTTAAGCCACAAAACAAGAACACAGAACCCGGGTTCAAAGATATTTGCACACTGTCTAATTTTCGCCTCACTTCACAAGTGTGCCAGTATGTTGCATTGAAAAAAAAAAACACTGCTAAGAGTTACCATAGCGATACACCTGTAACCTGCGAGCGACGTCTTGGTCATTCTGGTCAATCCTACATTACTCACAGTGGTTGCATTTGAGACCCTAGCGGACATAGTTAGAACTTAGGTGATGACTGTTTATGGGCATGGAACCTACTGGGCATGTATGACTAATTACTGTTTAACACATTGACTGCCGACTACA
Organism: Acanthaster planci; assembly: GCF_001949145.1. The sequence goes on from NW_019091375.1 coordinate 797,304, forward strand.
AGTATGCTCGTAGTCACAGGTGCACCGGATTCTGCCAGCACGAGTATACTTGTAGGAAACAAAAGGCTATTGTAATGTAAATTGAATACACTGGCATCAACAAAGAACGCATCAAAAACACACTGCTGGCAGTGTGGAGGGTTTACATCCGTAGAATGCTTATGTTCAAACAGACACCTGTAAGGTACCTAATAATTATGCGGACATGCATACAACGCTTAGCAAATGGAAAGCACCCTTTGAAATTATGCGCGGCAGTCAACGTGTTAAGCGGCAGTCAACGTGTTAAATCAGTGTTTTGATTGCTCAGCCTTTGAGCGCCTTGCCGTGCCTTGGGCATGCATGAGCCCTGTTGAAAAATTCCCCACCTGAATTATCTCTTCTTTGCCAGTGAGGGCGCATTTCGACTCCGGCATTATGACTGTCTTGTCGGCCTTCCGTGCTAGTGCTCCAATTCCTCAAGCGTGTAGAGAGACCCTGTTTCAAAGTTTATTTTTGGTTGACAGTATCTGGTGGAATGCAGCAAGATTCCGACCATGCCCAACGTGACCTTCACCCTGAACGGGAAGGTGTTTGTGCTGACCCCCCAAGACTACGTGCTGAAGGTGAGCGACGCGTCCCTGAACACAAGAGGGCGCTTTAAAGCTTTGACCTCTCCTCAAAGCTTGCACATCGTTGACCTCAGAATTTGGTGTTACATAGCACCCAGAATAATTGAAAACATTCCTGTCCTTGGCTTTAATATTTGGAGTTGCCATATCCAACTGAACCTAGAAAATTATGCTGTAAAAGCGGATCTTTCTATTCACATATTCCTAAAATAACTTGTGCCAACACCAGAGCCCAATTTTCATGCGCAGCATACTGTCCTGCAAGGACGTTATTTTGTAATCTTTTTTTTCCCGACACATCGACCAGGATGAAGTGGTTTTGTCTTGTGTGTTTGTACTCACTACAGCCTGCTTTCTAAATTCTGAATGTCTTCAACCACTCAAAACATGACTATAGAGGGTTTGCAAGGCAAGGTATGCACAAAGGAGGTTGCCATGTTGAACAAAAGAGTTGCCCTGCAAGATGGCTACCATGCAAAGCCTCTGTAGCCTCTCTGGCCTGGTAATGAGTTGTGGTGATCTTTTTCAACAGGAATCGGAAGCGGGCGAGACCCTGTGCCTCAGTGGTTTCCTGGGAATGGACATCCCCAAGCCCATAGGCCCTCTCTGGATCCTGGGAGATGTCTTCATCGGCAAGTACTACACCGAGTTTGACCGGGTCAACAACCGCGTGGGCTTTGCCACAGCGATCAAGGGAGTGGACATCAAAGTCCACAACTAGACAGAGACGGGTGACAAACCACCCCTCCTCCAAACCTCATCTCTCAGGCCATTAACAGATTTATTTTGGTTCACCTTCCTCTGATGTTAATTGAGGAATGCAGCAGATTCAGCCAGAAAACAGGCCGCCTGGAAAGTTTTTTTTTCATTTGTCTCTTGATGTCATTTCAACATTAGCCCATGACGACTTTTTTAGAATACTTTTTAGGTAGTTTTAGTGGCATAAAAAGCCGAGCGTTTTGTGATGTGAAGGCTTGCTACTTTGTCAGTTATGAATTTCACTTCCGTCTTCGTCAGTAATTGATTGTTAAAGACGTGTATAGGGAAGGAATATTTTAGGAAAACATATTGGCCATTCCCGCGGGAACAGAATTTTCTTAGGGGGTGCTGAGGTTGTAAAATCATAAATACCCAGGGTTTTTCGGTGAATCTCTGACATTGGTGAGTTTGGTTATGTTTGTGGCTTAACGTGATCAATGTTGGGGGCGCCATTTTGTACACCACCACCCCGGTCCAAAAAAATTAGCGGTGCTTCAGCGCCTAGAGTGCTCCCCATCTCGGCCGGCTTGATATCGGCTGATGTGAAATATTTCTTAGATGGCCTGTGATAAAACGGGCAAATACATGTGTCAGACGTAAAATTAGTGCAATCAGATACATAGATCATTTCAAGTTTTTGGATAATCAAGAGTCAAGTCAATAGGCAGAAGTCTCACCATCGGCCAAACAAGGGACTAGAAAATACTGAATATCGCTGAATGACAAAGGCGATGCATGTTGCTTGTACGTGTAGGCTTCTCTCTATACTCCAGATATTTTTGACGACATTTACGTTTTGCATGATCTTTGAGACTCTATATGCAATTATTTTTCTTAACCAAACTATGATACTAGTTTTCAGTTCCATTACTTCTTAACCCTCATAATAACATCCCTCAGTGTGTACTTACTTTTGGATAGAGGAGATATTGTTGCAAAGTAGGCTGCTCGTGGACACAAATGTTGAATTCATCATTGGCTGGACTTTATATCCTCAATTGTTACATGTACTGGTTTGTAAATTAATTTTTGGGTTACATAATGCGATGTCTGAAATTTATTGCAGCGGTTGTAATAATTTTTTTCTTCAAAGGCAGGAAATTCAGTTTAGTCCTTAATCGTAGTATTTGAGGCAATTCGTGAAGCAGTTTAAGAATTTTTTAAAATGACATTTCAAATGTTAAAAGTTTTCTTAGCAAGTGCTGTCAGTTGTAATCGGGCATTTAACCGCTTGGTATTATTTTAGAAATGATGAACTAATTTTATTTTTCTTCACTAATTTGGCTTGATATAGAAGTGTTGAGATGTTCATGTAATCGATAGTTTTAGTCGATCGGAAAACTTGGTGTTAGAATGTAGGTGCAGTGCCAAATTACAAACTGTATCTTCGTCTATGAGAAAGTTGATCGAACATTTTTGATGTACCATTTCATGACCCACGTGTAGTTGGCATTTTTCTTGTAACCTGTAAGTCATTTAAACATTTTTTAAGTGTTGTAAAATGTCGCAATGTTTCAATGGATCAGACTATCCAAAGTTGAAATTATAAACTAGCTAGGGCAATTCCCACAACCAGACAAAAAGAACTCGTATATATAAGATACTCTTAGGTCTTGCAAGAAAGATTGATCAAGATACAGAAAATTTTGCACGCCAGAGCTTTGTAGTTAATACAAACACTATAAACAGAGTAATTTTCTAAGGGAACCAGGACTGTACCGTAAGTCTCGGCACGAAATTAAGAAAAACGAAATTGAATTGAAAACAAATACGCAGTTTTTCATCACTTTTGTGTTATGTCATTCGAATACAAGCCCTTTACAGACAGTGGTTATACTTCCAGAAGTTGCGCAGGACACAATATCGTCTGACGGAATTGAAGTTTTGAACTTATCAATCTGGCATATCGATAAGTAGAGAGATTTAAGTTGAAGGTACCCGCAAACATACTCCCCAATTCCCTGATGTGAACAGTTTGAAGCTTTCCGCGTTGAAGATTTGTCAACAACGTGCCTCAGCTATCCAACCGCTTATTTCTGTCCGAATTACTAAGTCCCACATGAAAGTATAAGTATTCGAATTTTCGTCGAAATTTTGCATGCCGCGGTAGTGTCGTGGAAATGCGTCGGACTTGGAGTCACACGACGTGGGTTCGAGTCCGGGGGTGGACCCTTTTCTTTTTTCCTGACTGAGGGGAATCTTTTAGATAAATATATGGTATTCGGTTCTCTGTTTGGGGACCCAAACAGCGCAAGCGGTAAGGGTGCTGCCGGGAGAGCGAAGGGTCCCTGGTTCGAGTCCCGCCCAGGACGAAGACCTGTCGCAGAAGACGATCCACGGCCAGCAGGATAAGAAGCAGGATAAGAGGAAAGAATATTATTATTTTTTACCGAGTCAATTTTACTAAAAGGAAAAAGAAGTAAAACCCCTCACAAGTGGCACCAGCGGGGATCGAACCCGCAACGTGCTTACTGAGAGGTAGAGTGCATGTCCACTATGCCAAACCACTACTTCTTAAAAGATAGTGTTCGGAAGTTGTATTTCAATAATCAAATGATGCAGGACAAAACTCGCAGCAGCGCCAATCCCTCGGTGAATCGCACTAAGTTAGTTAAAGACAGTTCTGGAAATGTGTACGACCCTTTCCCATTAAACTATGGAGCAATTACATTCAATGACGCACTGCACTAGTTTTGCAAGTCTTGATTCAAGTGATGGAATCTATGTTTGATGTGGAGGGCAAACGCTGCAGAGCAACTGCATATGAAGACAACTTGGAATATATGCATCGGAAGTGCCAAACTGTAAATGCACATTAAAAGGAATCGTTCAACTTCGTGAATACCGATACATGACATCGGGAAATCTAAGGCAGCAAAAACAATCTAAACGACAAACACAATCACCCAAATCTTTCTAGACAAAAGGGTTAAAAGACAAGAACCTGCCTCTTTTCGTTTGCTTCTTTGAAATATTCATGCGCAGAATGTTTGTTCTTCGAGATCAGCTCAGAAAATTTGTGCACATTCAGAACTTTGGCACATAACTAACTGAGCAAAGTCCCACTTTGAAGTCAGTTGTCAATTACATAGGAGGATCTTGCTTATAAACTGGGTGAAAGAGGATTTTAAAGTACAATTACTTAAATACAGCTTCAACGTAATATCCACAGTGCATATATTTCACAAGAGCAATAAAAATATCAACCACTTTCACATTTCCACATTTTGGATTTTGACATTGAATCCTGACGGTCGATTCGTTTGGAATATACACGCTTACTTACAAATGTAAATCATCATCGTTATTTTATGAAACCATGAAAAAAAATATTCTTTATCTCAATCTTGCTTTACATACAGGGACACATAGGAAAAATAACTTGCAGCAATCGAGTCATACTATAAATTTGGGGTCCATTTTTTTTCCTCGTGTCCCCGTCACATCTGTAATACGATTGTGTAAGAGTGGAACACATTTGATTTTTAAAAGTGGTAAAAGTAAGACGCATCTGCCAAACAAGTAAAAATTGTTCGAAGTCAATTTCAATTATATTTTTTATGTAACACACATAACACACTTGGTCGAGTGAAAAATAGACACAAACAAGTCACAGTTTCTTGGACTCCAAATGTATAAAATGACTCAATATATATACAAATCCAATTAGACGCCGTAACTGCGGTGGCACCGCACTCACACGCACATTCTTCAGCTTGACGCGCGCGTGCATTTGGCAAATCACGACACCCTATTGGTCGAGGAGGCATGTAACGCGTGCGTACCACCTGTCACCGCAGTAATGGCTTCTAAGTCTGCTGGTCGAATTACAATATACAACCACAACCGAAGAATACAAGCGTTTCACAATAGCGCGCCTCCAAGACGGTTTGCCTGTCTAATAAAGTTTTGTTCGGTATCGAACAGAACATCTGTATTTGGGGTGCGTTTACGCACCGTGAGTTTGGACATGGACGGTTATTAATTATCAGTGACACGTGATCGATGTCCCACATATCAGATAACGCAATTATGCAGGCTTTATAATATGCTAAAATTAACTGCCTTAAATTGGTATGCGGTGGTTTATTTTACCACACCACGGGTAGGCCTACAACGCGTTGGCCAATCAAAATGCGCGAAATCTGCCGACCGAATGCGCGTTTGGAAAGGGTCGACAAATTTCGCGCGTTGTGATTGGCCAACGCGTTGCAAACTCTTGGAGGCGCACTATTGTGGATCGCCCTACTCTTGTAAAAACAAAGTTTTCGATATTACACGAGCCATATACTTGTATTCACTTTCTCTGCCAGCAAACTTGCCGCCTTCAACAACAAGACGCGTCTTAGGCGAGTCTTTTCACACAACTCGTCCAAGCTAGGGTCGATTTCACGAAACTTAAGATGCATTCAGTACGTCCTAACTTTCTTACCAACTCGTCTTAATTTTAGATGAATTGCAAGATGAACGAGGTTTGTGAGATCGGCTCAAGTTTGACACATTATCACGTGACTGTATACTCACTGTCAGTGCCGTTAGGTTTGTCATAAATTTGCCACTGAAGCGGTTCGGTGAAACGGCTAGAACAAATCTTTCAATTTTCGACGACACTACACTTGATACCAAGAAAAAAATCACTAAACGTTTTTCCCCAATATTTTAAATGCTTCAATAAAATGTTTGGGGATTAAAAGAGTTAATGCAATTTTCCAACACAAATTCATGGCGTAATTTCTGCTCCAAACCTTGTATTTGTTTCACCTTACTAACGTGGAGTTTACGATTTCGGTCACATGATCATAACATGGAATCGTATTAACCTCCCTGACAATTTCCTTCAGTATTTACAATTTTTGGCTGTTGATTCAGGAACACCGCCCAACATACCGACACCCTGCAATCTTAACGTCCACTGATCAGAATACCAAAATGAATGATACTCCTTCCCCTGAGTTTGAAACTTTAACAGAGCTGAATATATTCAAAGAAACAATTCCTTAGCAGGGCTGCCATCCATTCAATGAGGCAAAACAAATGCCTTGGAACTTAGTATCTAAAGCGATTTGCGACGACAGGTCAGCCAAGAATGTGATTTGTCTTCCATTGGCGTACTCCAGTGGCGCATCAAGGTTTTGGATAGCCGGGGGACAACATGGATTTTTTTTAATCCAAACATTGACACTGCAAAATTTTTTTCACCCATTAAACTTCTTCACTGCCCCCCCAATATTGGTAGCACCATTTCGAAAGTGGTAGAGCTTCCAATTCTACACATGACACGTCCAAATGGCACTATGTCTCCGGAAGAAACTTACCCCCCCCCGGGATACATCACTGGCGTGTTCAATGCGCGCATGCCAGCATGCATGAGGCCTTGAACTATATGACTATTTCAGCAACTCCCTAATGGACGGGACTGAATCTGTAGTCATGGTGAGCGCGACAGAATGCATGCCACGTTTCTAAAAGATCGGTTGTGGGATAGCCGTGGTAGTTCCCTCCGTTCGCCCGGGCAATGGTTCGAAGAGGCCTCGATCTCTGGGGGTTTACGGAGAAAGTTATTTTAAATCTTGCATCCTGGAAATAAGCGTTCAATACGGGCGTTGCACAATAGTGCGCCTCCAAGAGTTTGCAACGTGTTGGCCAATCACAATGTGTGAAATCTGTCAACCCAATGTGCATTTGGATAGGGTCAGCAATATACAGATTGGCTTTAAAGTACGCTAGACATGAAGACGGGCGGCTTGTTCTTGTATGTGCACAAACACCTTGATTTGTTGTTCTTGGGTCGGCCACTCGAACGTACAACTGGTTATCCCTGGCAAGCTACATGACGGCATCCATGTGTGTTATTCGAGAGTGAATGTTTGGATAACTGGGCTGAGTTCAGGTCTATTTAAACAGGAACATTCACTTCTGTGCTTTGGAAAATAATTAATGTTAATTTTGCAAAACTTCCTATTAGCTACGACTTTGTAAGCCATTTCTCTATTTTTTGCAACTGTTCAAAAATCAAAA
>NW_019091375.1:817129-910137 GCF_001949145.1 Acanthaster planci
GTTTTCTTCAGATCACAATCAACCCTATTTGCAAAATAATTACATAACTGTCAAGAAAGAAATACTTCGTACACAAAGTACGACATACTAGTCACACAGTAGTTACGTTATTGCATAATTATTGCTCATGTGAGATCAATGATCGGACTAAACACGCAATCGAGTTACAATATTTGCACTATAATGATAAACCAACTCAGGATGGAGTGGTACAGTGATCGAGGTCTGCAGTCAGGCTTGCAGGCGTTGGCCTACTAGACAAGCCCCCTTCAGCTATTGCTCTCGAGCTGGGCGTCGCTCCGTTCACAGCGGCCATAGAGACCGCACGTACTCTAGAAAGTTTGAGAACACTCAACGCTCATAGGCGCAGACCATGATATTGCTCCGCCGTTCATAAAAACGCACAATGTAATTACCCTCAACCGTTGCACTCACTGGAATCAACATTGATTATAAACAAAACAGTGTTTACAAATTAGTACTTGAGGATTAATTAAGGGACATAACCTAGTTAAAGTAGACATGATGAACTGTGAACTCAAAGGGACTATATTTTTATTGCTGTGGATGCATGCTGAGGCCCTGTCTCACGGACGTGACTTGCAACGGACTTGCAACGCATTTGTATGCAATAGAAGCCAACCAGCGGCCATTTTACCGAGCCAAATTTCTTCTATTGACGTAAGGGAGGACAAAGGCGGGCATTGCCGGGCAAGCTTTGTATTTGGCTCGGTAAAATGGCCGCTAGTGGATTCAGAGACCTCTATCAGCTTAATAAGGGCATTGCGAGTCCGGATGTTTTTATACGCCCGTGCCCTGTCCACGCAAGGAACTTGACAAAGTGACTTGCGGGGTGCATAATTAATTAGCTCCCACCTCATCAGGGCGTAGAGGAAAACTACAAGCCACTACATTGCCACGTGACATGAGTTTGTGAAACATACGCATAACTGAGATGTCATTACTCATCACGAAGATTTTGGTTCAAACCACACTCTCCCCCCAGCTGGGCCAACCTATGCTCCACTAGGCAAGCGCAATAATGCACGTAAAGACACACATATGATATAAGTAAATCTGTAAGTTCCAATTCAATCTAACAAAAATGTTTCATGGTCATTTCAGTTTGCGACACATGTCGGCCCACGTGCATGCAGGTCAGTGGAAAAGATGACATTCTTGGGGGACTGACTCGCGTCACGTCCGGGGGGGGGGCACGAATGTTGGAAGGGTGGCCGGTCTTGATGATAGTTCGAAAGATGGCAATCCTACTTTTGAAAGGTGGGGTCATTTCTTAAAAAATAATTTTATTGTAACTGCCCTCATTACTTTCTGTCGAGTTGTTGATTAGCTGGTGTCAGACTGTTTGCCCGTCGCGCTCAATTACCCACCAAAACCGACGGCGCAATTATCTTTCCACTAGCTGAGCCCCGCGCGCCTCTCCGATCCCCAATGCGCTGACCTCTGCACATCATGCAGCTCGTATTTCCGACAGTCGGGGACTCATTAGCGCGGCCTACTGTCAACAGGGACGTACGCCCGGACACCATCAGTGCCGACTGCAACTTCGCTCAATCAGTATCCATGGAAACTTGGATTCGGCTTTAGATTCTGGGCAAGGAAGGTCGCGTAAACCTTACCACTAGCCAATCTTCCTCGCACAGGTGATATCGAACAATGAGAGACTTCAAAAAAATCAACAGTTCTTAATGTTAGGGACAGATATCTTGATTAGGTGGTTTTGGAGATAGGCTCACCTATATTTGAAGGACAGAACAGTGACGGTGTAGTAAGGAGCACTCCAATGAGGCATTTATACGCACCCGAATCACGCATGGAAAGCCATATAGGCTGATGACTTCATGAAAGTCTAACCGACGACGTGCTTTCTGCCAGTGCGACACATTGGAAGGTAAGACAATGTTGCATTAGACAGCAAAAGAGTTTCAATACTGTCCCTGCTGATATAATACATTGCAAAATCAGGTTTCGGGTTGGCAGTCAGTATTTGAATCGCGACTGACCTATTAAGGTTTTCCCAGCCAATTCTGGGAAAATGTGTGTATGGATTAGTAACGGCAGCTTTCGTTTTCGAGCAAAATGGAACGAACATTCAAATCCCCGTTTCTATTTGACAAATACAAATTCTATTTCAACGAGGGTGCATTCAGTCGTAAAAAGTCAGCGCTCAATTTCCTGATATTGCACTGGTTTAGTGTATTGACATTCATTTTTGCGCGAAATCGAATGCACCTCTGCAATCCTATATTCTCATTGAACTCAATCTAAAATGCGCAGGCAATTTCGCGCGAAGTGTTATTTAAGGTATATGCCTGGTCAAGAATGTGAATTTGTTTGTACGCTAACAGAAGTTGTATTCTTGTTTGAATATTCATGACTGAAATAGACCATTCATGTTGTCTTTAAAAACATACCAACTATTGTAGGAATCCTATACAAACACCGACGCTGAAGTAACCTTTCCTTCTCGTGCTATGTTTTTACCACAACCACATAAAAGTTCACGCATGGCCTTCTTGCAATGGCTGAACGGGAAGAAACAGAAAAATCACAGACTTTAATTGGTACACAGTTTGATAACAATTAACACCATAATTCTTTCTGAGTAACATTACATGCATTATCAAAGTAGTGTCATGATATCTGTAACCCTGTATATTTCGAATCAAATTGAACGCAAATTTTGTAAATTTTAATAACAGTAAATGAAAATGAATACTCAATACCGATCACGGTTTAATTATGAAAGACAGATTTTGGGTGAATAAGATTGCATATTGGTTACAATTGGCAACGAACACGTCAAATAGAAATCCTAATCATTTGGTACCCTCTTATGAAATGAAACGTAATGCAGATTCATTCATTGGAAGGATGCACAACGAAGTCGAATGCTCGTATTGCAAAAATGAAACCAGGTTTTTAAGTCATTTTCATAATTCACACCAATTAATGTAATTTTTTTCTATTTTACAAACAGCGTGATTTCCGAAAATTGCTGGGAAAAATTGAGAGAGTTTACTGCCGTTCAGTGTCAACATTTCAGGAAAGACTAGGCTGATCGTTAACACACAGTGTGATTTAGGCAACATAACTTTCGACAGATCTTAATTTCCGTAAGCCTGTTGATTTATGCGATACCTAGAACGCATAAAAATACCAACGATCTGGGATTTATGTCTCGATCACTAAAAAAAGGTTTGAACTGGGCAGTATTTATCAACCGTGCGTTCTTTTCGAGAACACCAACTCGATACCTTGGTCACGAAGCTTCGAAAGAAGCAAGCTTGTAGGAAAGAGATTCAACGATTTCTAGTTTTAGATCCCAGCTGAAGGGGGCACAGAGTTGGAAATCATTAAATCTTCCATAATTACCGTCACGCGATTAACAGTCGATCGCCTCAACGGAAAATGACTCCTTAGCTTAGTGATAATCTTCGTTCTACTTAAGTACATATTCCAGACGTATCTGACGCTGGCCGCTAGGTTTACATTTGGGCCAGGGCAGTTCTGGCTCGTTGAAATATCACGTTCCATTTGTTTTTGACCCCTGATTATTTGTGTGGTGTCAGGCTAGGCATAATTTTGTAATGATTGCCTTGCCAGACAACAAGCCTTTTTGTGTGAAACACGATATTCCCTGAAAAAGCATTAAATTAATAGGCTGGGGGAGCAAGCGTGACGATATTCTCAGCGAATATATAATAAAATATCACCAGTTCTATTTCTGTTTTAAGTGTGTTCATGAGTTCAAAGGAAACGCAGAATCTCACTTGTCCATTATAGCGTGCGGTAGATGGTATTCACCAACCACGTCCATTGTGCCTCTTCAAGTACTGTCTGTCTACAATAGTGATTTTAATTCCCCAAAGGCATCAATCAGCGTGCGCTCAGTTTCGTATACTTATACACGACTTCGTCGTATGATTTATAAAACATGGAAAGAGGAGTATTTTTACCAGCGAAATGAGTTGGCATTTCCATCTCGTACGTAATTTCGGATTGTGTTTATAATGTGAATCGCCATCATATAAAATTATCAGTGATGAATGAAAGAATTTACAGCATCGCTTCTGAAACATAACCCCCCCCCTCTCACGGCTTATTAACCAACATGAATCTGGGGTTTTGTTTTCATGCTTCAAGACTTTTCAAAATTGGATACAAAGCATAATTACTTAACCTGCGCGCCTAACATGAATTTTCATGCAGTGATTAGACGTGCATAAGCCAAACTGCTAATTCAGAGGCCGTCGTGAAGATCACACATAAAATGTAGAAACAGATGGATATGGATTCATTTCGTAAAAGAAAGCAATTAAGAACAAAATGAATGGACGTATGTAAAGGACGTTTGCCACTAGATAAAAAGCCAAATATACACAAGTAAAATAAAAAGCCAATATGCAAACACAGTGACAAAACAGGATTTGACAAACTCAGAAATAAAGTGCACTAGAAGAGATTTGTAACGACGCGGTTATTACGGAGAGACGTATTCCATCTTTGTCCAAACCGCCACCGAACATAACTTGGGGTACCGATATTAATCAGAATTTCGGCGCCAAGCTGATGGAGCAAAGTAGACTAATTCTGTGGCAACACAGATATTTCCTACATTCAGGTCCGTTTGCTTTTTGTCACACAGGAGTTCCGTGAGTGGCCAAGTTCCATGGCAAGGTACGGACCTTTTAAATTGGGCCAAGACACTCGGTCTAATCCAAACAACCTCGGTTATGCACAGCCGTATTGCGTGGTACGACCCCGTTGGCGTACGCGCGCGCGCTTTAGCGCCAGCGTATTCGGCAGCAAGTTTCAGAAGCGATCCGGAGTGCCATGATATCCGATTCCTGTTTTGGGGCCGTGGACTCTAACCCCACATGCGCATTAGTTGTTTTGATTTTGTACACTACATCATGCGCATTAGGCTAAGTCCTTTTTGTAGTCCAAATTCCACACGATCGACAGACTCAGGCTGTATTTGCTTCGACGGTAAACCTAGTCCTCTATATGTCGCAAGACTGGATGGGAAACCTGGAAATTGGCACTGAGAAAATTCAGCTAATTGTAAGCATTAGAAATATTAAAGAGTGCCTCTAAGGAAAACATATTTTCTCTGATTTTATCTGTTCAAATAAACATGGAAGCATCCAAATCGAACGCAATGTCGTTTGTCTTCAGAGAAGAGTACGATTGGATTCCACAGAATGAACTTTAAGGCCACAGAACTTTGGTAATTACTTATTGATTTGCTTGAGAAAGAAAGAGCAAGTTGAGCTCTTTCTTTTGATGTACCACCAATTTCAGCGTCCTGATGACAACTGGCAACATATGAGTCCCAAAAGAACAATGTTGAAATTTCCCATTAATTTACAAGCCCCCGCTCGATTCTCTTAATTAAACGGTTCTGAAAGGTCTTCTCAGTCAGAAAAGTTGCTCCAGCGACGTGTGACACATTTCTCAGATTGGGTCACAAATCTTTGTCACAGTGGCTCATCGGCGCTATGGGCCGGAAGCCGAATCCATTAGACCGCAGTTTTATTGATGACTTTCGAGGGACGCACGCTGGGTATTCTATCTGAAAGTACGTACGGCTTATCCATTCATTTATTCATTTCGGTTTTATTATTAAAAAGAAGATGGTGACCAAAGAAAAAGTCCAAGGACTAAGAACATTTGGTTTACAGAGATAATTAATATTTACAATGATTGCCAGACATTGCATACAGACATTGCAAAAAAAAAAACCAACCAAACAAACAAAACAAAACCAGTGACCTACGATAAAGATAAAATTCGGGTAATTAAAATGGAAATAAGACAAGAGGAAGAACATATGAACACCTAAAAACCACAACTACTGAGAATAAAGTAATCTGATCATAGAGGAGACAAGAGTTTGTTTATATCTTTAAGTAAATATTCGGGGTATAGAAAGGTCATTGGAGTTCCTGAGATTTCGTTTAGTGAGAGAGAGTCTTGGGTTGGGAAACATGTGACGATATTTTCAGAGAGGTCAACACGTCTCTCTGAAGGCAATTGGATGCTCAAGAGATCGAGAGCATCGTTATATGGCAAGATCTTTGGGTAAAGGATTATGTGAAGTGCACTCTTCTGATTTCTTTCAATAGTTTAATCTTGGTTTAAAGTGAGACCCGAAGACCACACCAACGCACCATGTTCAAGTGTAGGGCGAATGTAACTGTTATAGATTAAGATGAGGTCGTCAATATTAACACCACTTTTCTTAAGTTTTCTTAAGTTTCCTAAGAATGTAAAGTAAACCTGTCCGTTACAAGTCTCTGCTTAGCCTATGCTGCGAGACTAAATCTGATGGGACACAGATGGGTTGCTTCCTGCGATAACTCTGCCTTGTTTATTCCCTGACTGCGACACATCGATCATGTTTGTCTTCCAAAATACAGTTCTGAGATGAAATATTCTGCATAAGGACAAAGGCGCAAACAAGCTATGAATTCATCGGTGCGTTCTAGTGAGCTACTCGCGTTAATACAAGTATACTCCTGAGCGCTCGAACGGCTGGAGTACGACCCAAGGGTCTCGCTAGAGGGGGAGTATAGTCCTGTGCCCGAGTGAAATGCGCGCGCATCCTATCTGATTTTAACAGGAGTGCCGGCGCGAACGCACCCAAAAAGTCGTGGTCAGGTTCAGGCATGGAGCCAGTTTCCATTAGGGCAGAGCTCCGTAGAAGAAGTAGCACCAACTTCAAACTTTGGAACCAACATGGCTGCTTATTATGTGTCTTCAAAATGAACTCTTCAGATATTCTTCCGGTATCTATGATTCCAGCGTGATTCGTTGCGCCTACTCGTACTCAGCCTGCTCCGCGTCAAACGCGCATAAACGTGCGTGCCTATGCAGTGAGTTAGTGCCAAAGGACTATCAGTTTCATTTAAAAACACGCCCTCTTCTGTTGCCGCTCGGAGCGGACAATCGGATTTGACTGCACTGCGCGCGAAATGGAACGTGGCGTGCCCAGTAATGAACCGACTTTTGAATGCATTGCCTGAGTCTCAGTTCTCTCGCATGTTGGGGTTATCGTGAAAAGAAGAATGTTTACTCGGGGAGAGACTACTAGATCTTCAATCAGTTTTGCCCTTCGGGACGTATAATTGATTGGCCCGAGTAAAGGCATGTAAATAACTTCGCTCATGAATACAGGAATTATTAACTACATCATTTTCCAGTATTGAGCACCCGATAATAGACGCACGTTGTCCCTGTTTGGAAATAAGAATGCTGATTACACTTTTTAAAAATGGAAATAGGAATTCCAATTACACGTGTTTTTTTTAATCTGATTTCATGGGCGCAAGTCAGGCATACTTGCATATTTTCGACCTTGTGGCATACTAGTATTTGAATATTATGTAGACATGGAAGATAGGTCGCGATCTTCCTTCCGTCTCGTCCTTGCTGAGCCGATATTATTTACAGCTTCACTGGAAAGGCGACGGCTGCTCCTGAACCGATGGCAAAAATGGCAGAATTTGGTGCAAGCAGGATCAAATGAACGGCTGTTACAGTGACAAATAATTATGCTGATTATAGTAAACCGGCAATTACCATTCTTCCGTGGTAAAACCAAAGCCAGACGAATACATAAGAAAAGTAATTCTGCACGGGAAAGCAAAAGGTTTTCCAGAATGTGGTTTGGAAGGGTCCAAACTGGGAAATGTAGGCCCCTATTAACAATAGGCCAGCTGAATGAACCAAACAATAAATATATAAGAAACACCAAAAGAAAATCAAACGAAGAACAAAATTGTCAATGTTCGCGTATAAAAACACCTTCTATTCCTTTTCAGTTTCTGAAACTATTTGACATTCATTTTTGGATTTGTATGGAGAAGTGTACCTCTTTTATTTTGTACGATTTTTATGCTTCCGTTTTGAGGGATTTTATTTACAAAATTCCGTGAACCCAAAATCTGCTGTTTTTGTGAATGTGGTTCGCCCAGTGATCGATTACTGCCACTATTTACGCAGCTGGGAATCATTTTAACGAACGAAAATGAACGAGGGTATCTTAGGCTCTAGCCAAAGACCCTTTGCGACTGCTGCTCTTCATAGTTTCTTTAATATGGCAAAGAACCGTTGAAAAGGCATGATGGGCGATCACTCTTTTCTACGGCGGTGAAAGTTGTCGTTTGTGAAGGAAGAAGTTCACCCCTCAACATTCTCAATAGAAACGAGAATCAAAACAACAGTCCTCGGAAAGGGAAATAAAAAAAATCGAAATTAGGTTAAATGCGACAAAAAGATGCATTTTCGGGATGAAGCTGCTATTTGAAAATTTCATATGCCTTATTTAATTTGTGTCGTGCACGCCTTGTCTAAAATGTAGCGTTCAGGCCAAATGGCATTTTTCAGTGAAAATTGATGCAGGAAAATTGAATTGAAGCGTTTGTGGTAAAATTCGAGATTTCATTCCCGTTGTGAAGTCGACAGTCTAGAGTCAAGAGAGTTCCACCTTTTAAAAATCAATCTATTGGTTTTTTTTACACGCCCATGCTGCTTTATTAACATCCGAAATTAATTTACTTACCCCATCCCCCTCTTCGGTAAATTAAACCATCCATTAACCAATCAACACCGCGTGAAGTTCACACTGGACAAGGGTTAGAACCAATGACATTGTTTCAAAACAATGCAACGTCCTGAAATGTCATGACAACGGTGTTACGTCATCAGGTGTTCTAGTGTAAGCCAGCGGTTTCTCCCAAGATATTCTCCCGGAACGTAAAAGACAAAGGGGAGGGTGTTTCAAAACGAAAACGGCGCAGAAGCTATATATAAAGGCAAGTTTGGTATGCGAGCAAGAGAGAACAGAATCTAATCGCCTGTGATGGGGACGTGGTTTTGATGGCGGCTTGAGAGTACGCTCGATAACTATCTAGTTCGGTAGCCTATCATCGCATTGACCCTCTGGTACCGACAATTTGGGCTCGTTTGGCCAATTGAGGGCTGTTTCTTTGCCGGCGACACGACATTTATCTGTCCCGATCGCCAAAATCCTGGACCCATCAAGCTAACCTGCAAAGCGAATTAAGTAAGTGCTTCCTTAATTGTTCTTTTCATTATATGATTACATTTGTTGTGAAGTAAAAAGTACTCTGCAAGACAGAGAAATTTCTGAATACAGCATTCTCAGTTGTGTTGTAATACTGAGGGACATTACCCAGTTCTGCACAGTTTTGTCAAAGCAAAGTTTGCTTTTGTCAGTTTCACCGGGAACCTACCCGGCTCATGAATTATGAGTTTTGATATTTTGAATTGCCCTAAACGTCTTTATGTTCATTAGAGTTCAGCCACAAACTTGGAAGGTGTTTTGGAGAGTGTTGAGATGGCCACTTGTTTTGGTTTACAATGAGGCGATTCGGCTGTAAGGGTGATTTGGTACCTATAGGTACCTATTGGACCAAAAAGCGCGATACCAACGGTCTGAACCTACCCGAAGCGGTATGCGCTGCATATTAACGAAGAAGCAGGTTTGCTTGTCCAAACGAACCTTTCGTTCAAGAAAACTGAAGTGATTTGCTGTGGTTATCCACTCCAAGCTAAACAAAATAGGGCGTGCTTTTTGGGGTAGTCACCGCATAGACGCGCCATGAGGCGCGCAAGTATATGTGCGTTTGACGCGGAGCACGCCGAGTACGCGTAACTAATTTACACCGGCATGTACGGTCTTTGCGTAGACGCAGAACGCGTGCAAGAACCCGCTTGTAACCACCTGTCTTTCTTTCGCTAATTGGGGGTGCACTTCAGCTCGGGGTGAATTAAATTACCTGGACGAAACTTCGTAATACCGTAAGGTCGTCTAAGAGCACTATCGTGTTAGGACGTTCATACGACCTGTAAGGGGCGAAGTTTAAGGCTTACCCTGCAACAAAAGGAGTCAATAAACGGACGGTTTGAGTGGGTTGAGAGAGGTGTTGGACGGTTGTTTCAAGACTGTTGCCATTTCAACTTGAAAGAAGAGACATGATTGAAACATATGTACATCGCAAGACAGCAAGATTCGCCCGTAAAGTAGCTAAAGTACGCATTGCTACAAATATGTTTTTCATTCGGCTATACTATTCATTCTTAACTGAAGATCTGTGATCACATCTGCTAACGCAGGGTGGGATGGTTTTAGTGCAGTTGGAGCGGGCTTTGTCCTGCAAAGGTTACGAGTTGAATTCTGTTTATAAAAATGCAGTTTTGGAGTTTGTCTGAACGGACCCCTTGCAGTTGGTACTCGAGAAGTATCCGCCCCGAGTTGAAGTGCACCTCAAGCGGCCAAACAAAAGATGGTAGTAAGTTTTCCAAGCGGGTTCTTGCACGCGTTTGTCGTGTACGCAAGGACCATACATTAAGGAATAAAATTCGTTACGCGTACTCAGCCTGCTCCGGGTCAAATGCGCCATTACCAACGCGCGCCTTTGCGGTGAGTACCCCCCAAAAAACCACGCCCTCTGTTGTTCCGCTCGGAGCGAAGGGTCCTTTATTGGAAAAGTAAGCTGTAATCCCTCAGATACGATTGTCACAGAAGGCAGAAAGTCCTTTATTTGCAAGGGGAAGAATAACACCTTTCTAGATGCCGAGGATTGGTCAAGTGTATACTTTAATTGGACATCGGTATCTCAACTGGACATCGGTATCTGAAGTGGACATTGGTATCTCAAGTGGACATCGGTACCGATGCCATAGAGTTCTACGTACGTGACTAAAAGAGTAGATTTCGTTCAGGCAATGTTTGTTTATCTCGTATCTCAACAAAAAATCCTTTTAGTTGCACGAGGAAAAACATGCCCTTGGGCTGCTAAGACTCTTCGTTAATTTAAAGGTTTAGTTTATAATATCGATCGACTCGGGAGCAAATTCAGACACATTCACACGTAGGTAGGCCTAATATAGGTTTTCCCGGCCAATTTCGGGAAATGCGTAAATTAATTTGTAAAATAAAACTTCAATTGGCATAGACTTTGAACACGACTTAAAACCTGGTTTCACTTTTACAAAACAAGCATTCAACTTCATTTTCATCCTTAAAATAAATGAATGTGCATTACGTTTCATTAAAGAGGCTACAAATACATGACTGGGATTTCGGTTTGACGTATTCTTCGTCAATTACAACAAATGTGCATTCTTATTCGCCAAAATATGTCTTTTACTGTGACTACGCGGAATTGAGTATTCATTTTCATTTGCTTTAATTCAAATTTGCAAAAATATAGGCCAACGTTCAATTTGATTAGAAGATACAAGGTTGATTATGGTAAAAACGTAGCTCAAGAGAGAAGGTTCCCTCAGCCTCGGTGTTTACTAGAATTAGGATAAGTAAAATAGTGGGTATATTTCCAAAGACAACATGTTTGGTTTACGAGTATTCAAACATTAACCAATCAATTATAAACACTTCTACGAATGTAACTGGAAAAGTCCACATACACTGCAAAACTGAGGTGTTAAATTTAACATCCCTGGTGTTATCAAAGGACTACACCAACACTTTTCACTGGTGTTAAGACGTTTGATGTTATTTGGTGTTACTTCTAACAACCCTCCAGTGCCTTGTAACACTTGTAGGTGTGCAAAGTAACACCTGGCGGTGTTCAAGTAACACCCTATGGTGTGGTCACCTGATGACACCAAGTAATTTTCCCTACAGTGACCTGTTAGCCGGCAAAAAGCAAAACCATGTCCAGAAAAGTTCAATTTAGAAAGAAAAAAATCAAGTCGTTTACTCTAAACACGCTTAGAATTTTTTAGACCATAGGGTTTGTGCACAGGGTATCAAGTGGCGTCCATATATGGAACTCTTTCCACTGTAACTTCTGTTAGCACACAAACGAATTCCTATTCTTGACCATACCTCAAGCAACACACAGGCGAAATTGCATTTATATTTTGCGAAACAGATCGAGTTAAAATTAGGAAGAATGCAGGAATGTAGAGGTACATTCGATTTCGTGTTACAGAAAGCGCAAAAACAAAGATGTTCAGTTTTGTACATGTATAAGAACAAAAAAAAAAAGACTAAAGAGGGTTAGGCCTCAAACCCCGGTTTGACACTTTTAACTCTTCGTTTCAATGGACGGACAGGTTGGTCAACAACGTTTCGTAGACAGAAGCCGGCATGGAGGCAGTAACTAGTCAACCCACCGTATCCGATGACTTTACCACCCCGAGCAGCGCTCCGTTCACCGGGCTGGATGAGCAGGTGACGCCCGATGAGCACCTGCCTGAACAGCGTGCCGCTTTCCGGGCCGTGCTGGTGGCATTCTTCGTGGTCTCCATGGCCTGGGGTAACATCGGAAACCCACTGGTCATGGCAACTATACTCACGCAGCGGAAGCTGCGTCAAAATGTGGCCAATGTGTTCATTTTCAACCTCGCTATAGCCGACTTCTGCGTGACGTCGTTTGTAGACTTGTCCTATGTACTTGGTAATTTTTTAGGCCAAATTTGTTTGGTCGTTTGATTTTCGATACATGTTCCACTTACAAAAACCCATCAACTTAGATGACATTGATAAGTATCTCAGTGCACACATTCTGATATGTTGAACAATCTCATTAAAAAAATGATTATTGTCTCTACGATTTGTTCATCGGCTGAGCACATTATGACTAGAATGTTTCTAAAAGAAAACGTTGATATTCTCAATTTGTTATGTGCGATAAAATCAACGTATAGTTGTGCAAAGTTTCTTATGCACTGGAATTATGCAGGTGTTTTATTCAAACGAATCCTTAAATTTAAAGTGTTTCCTTCAACTATGGAATAAATATGAACGTTTATGTGCGAAAATGGAATTCCCCGAGGTAAGTCAGTTATTGCGATTTTGCTCAGGACAGAGTAGTTTGGTTAAAATGTAATGTAGTTCCTCTCGTGTGCCTGTGCACAGTGAATAGCCATTTGCCAGTTATGTGAATTCCCAAGACTAAAGACACTGTTGCTATACCTCGAGATTCCCGGAAAGTTTTCGCACAGCGACCACCATCTCTGGAATGGACTGGTTCCTTTCTGCCCTTCTTATCTATTGAGAACAGTGTATTGTCGCAAGGCGTCTCTTATGTAACTAAGCAAAAGCTTGCCCAGAATAACTAAATCTACCGACAGTGTTTTAATGTGGAAAATTTAAATTATGTTCATGTGAATTTAAAGAACTCAGTGCACTAGATTTGATTCAAATTTAACTCGCAAACGGCCAATTCTTTGGGAGCGTAGAATGCAAAGGATAAAACACAGATAAAATCTAACGCCAGTTCTTTACGTCGATGTTCCAGGTAACGTGATCCCTGACTTGCTCATCAAAAACCGCGTCTTCTGTGGCTTCGCTGCCGCTGTCTGTATCATCAGCTGCACTTGCTCCCTCTGGAGCATCACCGCCATCAGCATCAACCGCTACGTCTGCGTGGCCAAGAGTGCGCTTTACCCGCGGGTATACACCCGGCGGAACACCCTGCTCATGGCAGCAGCGGTCTGGCTGATCTGTTTTCTGATCGATCTCCCAAACCTCGTCGGCCTCGGAGCGCACGTCTTCGATGCCAAGAAGCGGGGCTGCTCCTTCGACCGCCTGGACCACTACGGGTACACTCTCTATTTCATCGGGATGGGCGTGGTCACGCCCATGACCATCGTCATCATCTGTTACATCAAGACATTTCTGTTCGTCCGGGAGCACAACATGAAGGTCAGCAAGGAGGAACTTCTTTTGAACAACCTCAACACACAATATATCGCATGCTCGTTCTTGCTCGCTGTGCCTGCCACGGACAACACACAAATACTCTTGTAAAAAAAAAACAGTAGCGTGCTCGTTAAGGAGCCTAGCAGTGCGGCGCCAATGGCGTTCGATTGTTTCCCCAGCTGCAATAAAGAAATAAGCGTTGAATTATGGGCCAAAGCAGTGGTTGTGGCTGAAATTGTTCAAGCCGTCAGCGTTCAATTTACACATTTGCGCGCCTTCGAAGTCTCTCACCATTCTGGCATGCATGAAACTGCCAATAGAAATACCAACATTCGAAAATGCACGCGCCTCCACGGACATGGAACACTTCCTGAAATACCTTTGCCCGTCACATGTCACGTGAAAAATCTCTACAGACCATTCTCATTTTGTTGTACGCGCGTATTACATACCTATTCGACCAATAGGGTGTCGTGAATTGCCAAATGCACGCGCGCGTCAAACTGAAGAATGTGCGTGTGAGTGCGGTGCGTTCAATTGGATTAATCTTTACATAGACACCAATACACCAATCACGTTCTACTTCGAACAACATGAAAATTAATTTTCATAATAATGCCTTAAGAACTACATGAAACATCGGATAAGGTTTGAAGTTTTTCACGGTGAATGTGACAAATGAAGTTTAGAGGTTTACAGTAGTAGGGGCCACCATGCAAGGATACCTCTTTCTGAGTATGTGTACGAACCGGAACTTATATATTATGATTTGATATATGATACGATACGATATGATCTGTGATATGATGTGATATGATGAGATCTGATCTAATGTGATGTCATGTGCTGTGATGTCATGTAACGTGATATTATGTCTCGTGACGTGATGTCATGCGGTGATCTGATGTATGTGATGTGATGTCATGTCATGCGATGTCATGTGATCTCATGTCAAGTCATAATAGCAACATCTTTATATAGCGCTTTTAACTTACTGAACTCATGGATATATCAAACACAAGGAGTTAAAACGAAGTTCCCACGGACCGTAATCCGATTAACCGCTCTGGACAGCAAGAGATCCCCGCAGATGCACTCAATTCCGAATCGGCAATGGTTATTTGGTAGAAGTCGGACGTTTTAAAGTCATTTATGACGTTTTAAAGAGAACTTGTACCCAAAATATGAACTGCGATATTTCTACCATAATTCATAATCCTAGTGGTTCCTTCGGTGAAAAGAAGGTTAAGAATGCATCAGAAAACGTGGCGAGGTTTCATGCCGAGACGGCTGTGGACAATGACAGAAAGGACAACGAATCTTCCCATGTTTTGTATGTTTTTTCATTCTCCTCTGGACAAGCTACATTCTTTCAGTTTTCTTGTCATGTATTGCTTGGGAATTGTGTTTATCAGTAATTCTATTTATTGTTAAAGAGATACTTTTTGGGGACGTAAAGATGTAACCATTATCACTTGAATATCAGAGCAATCGCTAAAATTATCGAAATTTAAGTATCCTATGACGATGGTTTCCGTCTCGATGGCAGCCATGTTGAACGTGCGGAAGTTTATGGACACGCATGCCCGGTACCCACAATCCTTTGCAAATGCAACTCCCGGCATTCCTTATTGCCCGCAAGCGGCGCGTAATTTGATTTGTCCTTGCAGCACGTGCAGTGCAGGCGGTGGCCATCGTTGACCCTTTTGATCTCTGTATGTGCTTACTCCTTGTGTTCAATAGCTCCATGTTTAGATCAAAGCGTTTCCATTATTATTACCCCTGCACATCGGGCCCATGAAACATTTCCTAGTACCAGCTCAGCTCCCGGGGAGTATACAGCTCGATGCAGCCATTTCGACGCAAAGCAGCTAATTCAAGCACAGTAACCATCTCTGCCCTCACAGGTATAAACGTGCCTTGCCCGAGGGCATATCCCGTGACCGCAAGCTGGATTCGATCATTGGGACATATTTTTCCCATTTAGCTTCCGATTGCTGACGCTGCAAAGAACCTTGGAATTTATCTGTGCCCAATTAAAGAACATAGACATACCAGGAAAAATTTTTTTTTTGGTAGTGGAGGAAAGCAAACATCTACTGAGCTCATTAGAGTTTCGCTGACGAACCTTAGGAAACCTCGTCTGGGAAGATAAAAGATTTTCAGCTGTCGATTTTTTTTTTCATAGTGAAAGGTCATAAATGACAAACAGCAACGAGGGCGCTGATGACAGGGAATTTTCGACCAGAGATTGATGGTCTCTTTCTCCAGAGCCAAGACGGCGTAAACTCCACATACTTTCTAATGGAATTGTCAAAAAGAGCACTTTTTTATAGTATCGTGATTGCAAATACAAAAATCAAAAATCATCAAACAAGTTATCAGGGCGATGGCAAACACTGAAAATCTGATTTTGAAAGTTGAACAGGTGAGATTTGAAACTGGGTAAAACGTGTTAAGACTAGTTTACAAATCTTCACCTCTCACAATAGACTTTTTTCCTGAGATGTCACGATCGTGCTGGATCTATGATGTGTTGTGATGGTAATGTGCATAGTGTTGTGATGGTAATCTACCTATTCAAAATAAACTAGTCAAGCATGCAGCGTTTACACGTGCGCTTGCTATGCAGTTCGCGCGCGGTGGTATTGTTTACATTAAGCGCAATCCAGTCACGTGGGTGAAAAAGGTCTATACGAGCAATTCATAATTGCCTTCAAGAGTTTGCAACGCTTTGGCCAATCACATAGCGCGAAATCTGTTGACCCTTTCCAAATGGCGTATTTTTTTTCCTAAGAGAATTAGGGGCAATTATCATTTATGGGCGTGGTTAACTGCAAGCTCGATCAATTTAGTTGATACCAAGGTCAATGTCAGGCTTTACTTTCCTATTAAAAAACATCCTCCAACCACTTCCCCACCAAGAAAAATATTACTACACGTAGGCCCAGACTCGAATCCCCGGCTAATTCGTTCTAAGTACAGTATAACGCTCTTCTAACAGAACTACTATGTGGATCGGCCAGAAAAGCATTTTTTGCTGTGTCTTATACTTAAAAGTTTGTGTCCCCATTTATAATAATAGCCCCCAACCTTCCAACCAAAAACGCATGCGCAACGATTAAGATACGCCAATTTTATCATAATTGCCCCCAACCTGCCTACGAAAAAACTACGCCTCCAACGCGCACTGTGTCGACACATTTCGCGTATTGTGATTGGCCAGCACGTTGCAAACTCTTGGATTCAAAACGACCGTATTGAGTTCGGCGGAGCAAATATCACCACGGGCGATTACAAAAGTGCAAAGGATTTTGCCACCGAAAATGAAAACGGTGCCTCTCGCAATTTAATTAATTTGTCAATAATAAAGTGGATTATTGGATATAAAACGTTGATGCTTAGAGTCTAAGTGTACTTCCCACAACAACTCGAATTTACAGGGTTGAATAATACAGAAAGATGGGTAGAAGCCGGTTCATGCTTCACGCAAAAGCGAACACAAACGCGGATTCGTGGCCTCAGGTCAAAATATGCGCGCTGCAAATTAACACATATCAATTCGAGCGAAATTTCGCGGCATATCTTTCGCGACGTCAAAGTCGCTTCGCTTCCCTGTTTAACATAGCAGGGGTCAACCTTCAGCATTATGCGAATAAAAGTGCAGAAACTCTCCGTTTTATGGAGTTAAGAATACGATACTTAATCATAAGCTGCAGCAAACAAGCACGATCTCTGTACAGTCATCTAAACTCCAAGAAAAAATGAAGAACATGCTCTTACGCTAATGAAAGTCAACATCACCAGGTCAAATATCGACAAAATAAAATTGACATAGTATTCACAGGAGAGTTTTATGCAGTACCGATGTACATTTCAAAGTTATTCTATTTTCGGGTCAGGCCGGAAAATGGTACTTTATTTCGCTTCTTACCTGGATAATTTATGCCCTTGCACGATTTGAAGATTATCATTTTTTTAATCAGCAAACCAGCCAGTAACCTGTGCTTTCGTTTTGGTTTTTACGAAGAGCAGATCCAAACATGGCAGACAGACGTAGGCTCTGGCGACGGCCAGGCCGTGGCGCCCGGCCCGGCCAAGAAGCCGATCGACACCCGCCTTCTCAAGACGGTGGTGGTCATCTTTTTGGTCTTCCTGGCTTGCTGGACTCCGTACACCATCATCGTCCTGTCAGACCTGCGCAACACCTACCCGGACGAGCTTTACGTGGCCGCCATTATTTTCGCCCACGCTAACTCCAGCATGAACAGGTAGGAAAAAAAGGGGGTGATGACCCTGGGTGGATACCACGCCAAAATCGAGCAGTGCGTTGACAAAAATGTTCGAACGCTCAAACTAACAATCGGAGCCCATTCACAAAGACAGGAGGTAACAGAACTCTGCACGGTAAAATTATACATGTGTAAACCATGGGTTTCCCTCAAGACTGTTTACCCTACAGACCTTTTTTCTGTGATGTTACAATTGTGCTGGATCGCGTTGTGTTGTCAGTAATCTTCCTGTTCAAGATAAACTAATCAAGCATGCAGCGTTCGCACATGCACTTGGACGCGGTTGAAGCTACCCGCAGGAATATATGCGACCACCGTGGCCACGGCGGTCCACATGTGGTGGTAAGGTTTACATTTAGTCACGTGGTTGAAAAAAAAAACTATGCAATATGAGCCCCGGGCTGGACCAAGAGAGGGCGCAATTTTCCGAGCAACGGAGGCTCTTGGGGTGGGAACTACATTTCGTTGGTTCCCAAACAACTACGAAGTACACACGTTGCTATGCTACCAACCAAATGAATTCTCCCCCCAACATGGCCCTTTTCAACCGATGAGGGATCGCTTCTGCATGCTCCAGGCGGAGAGAGCGATAACCAACCGCATAAATGCAACCTAGAGACCAACCTTATTTTGTCTACAACTTGTACAGGCGGCAAAAAATTGTAGAAATATCTATCACCTTCTGGTCGGTTTCCGATTTTACATCAAATTCGTTCAACTTCATAGTTTTAGCAGCCACGTGTAGCAAAAACACGACTGGAACGTCAAAAGAGCAGACCCTATTCATGGGAGCGCGTTCTAGCCAATCAGCGTTTTCATTAGGGATGACGTCATGTACTGTAACTCATCCGGTTTGTAAGTGACTTCGGCACATGGGCGGACGCGCCACGATTTGCAGGCTCCCATTGGATAATCGCTGAAGTTTGTTCCACGTAGACGGGCATCAATTCATGACACATGTGCAGTTCATGTGCAGTGGACGTGGTTTAAACTGAAGTGAAGTCACAAATGACTGTTTCGGGGATATTATCAGGCATTTTTGCTGTTCCTTGCTAATCACGCAGCACGCTCTCGGGGTATTTTGGCAGGGTTACCGGTACTTTGTCTTGCTTTAAATAACAGTTTCGATTGAATAAAAATAAATGAGTTGCTAAGCCTTGCATGTTACTCGTTCGTTTCATTTTGTTTTGCTTTGGCAGCATTGTTTACGGTATCATGAACCGATCGTTCCGCCAGGGTTACAAAAACCTAATCCGAGTCTTGACACGAGGTTGCCTGTGCAACACGGAGCACCACGGATCGGGGACAGACAACCAGACATCCAACCACCGTGTCACGGCCGGCGCGCAGGGCAGCAGACGTTGACGTCACGTTTTGGGCCTTCTGTTCCACGTCTTGAACTGGTATAATTCAAACCGAACTTGGTAATTGACACATCAAGTGGTGTCATTCTTGAAGCCTGATACTTTAAATTCCCAAAAGATTGATTTGAGACCAGCACGCACTGTAATACAATGACTTTTTCTCGGACACAAATTTTATGAACCTTTTAACACTCTTCTTCCACGTGTGAAATTTAACTAGCTGACATCCCCGTTTGGTTAATTGAAGTGACGGTGAAAATTCTTTTGAACATTTCCAATTTATCCATGCTTTCCAAGATAACCGAGGGCGCTGTTGCTGTGATGTCATCCGCGGGGAAGACACAGCTCAGTGCATAGGTTAATCTGTTCAAATGGTGAACCCAGAATTGACTCACTGAAATTATTTGTGAGAAAGGGTCAGGTGCTTGCTTTTAGGCCTGCAAAATCTTTCAAGAAATGCAGGAGTTTTCTTTGCGCACAACCAACAATGAAGTTTGGTTCCTGGGATGACATATCATTTTTGCAAACTAGAGCCAGCAATACACCATGTACAACCTTTTAAATGGCGTAGCTGTTGCGTACTGACTGTACTGTGAAATTAAATTTTCCCTCCCCACCCAGAGCCCCGTGGGGAAAAAAAAGGTATATAATCCACGCACCGTATACTGTATAAAGGAGGCACTGCATGTAATGTTTGAAAGCACATTGTCGACACACGATGCACAGTTTAATCTGTATCAGATTTTGAGATTTCTGTTACACTGAAATACTTCCACAAAACAGTACATGCATAGCTCCTAAGAACACAAAACGTGTTCCCCGTGCACATTTCTGGAAAATAGTGGGGACTTGGTGTTGGTTATAAACGAGTGTTCAGAGGTACTAGGTATAAATAAGATGATAAACACGCATGCGTTGAAGCATAGGAGCTATATGGTCCACAATCGGATGAAGGTGAAGTGGGCGAACCTCGAAATGTGATTTTTTTCCCCATATCGTCAAGAAGAGCAAGGATCGCAAAGATCGGCATCCCCTTGGGTTTAACTTCGGCTTGGTGTTCCAGTAATTTCCTTGGGAGCATCCTGTGTGGGGAGTTCAACGCTCGCAAGCAAACATGACACTCGCAATATGGCGGGGTTAAACGTACTTTGTGATGCGTTCTTGATGTCGAGCGCGGCAGCTGGCAAGGCATGACATAATCTGCCCAGACGCTGTCTTCTAATGAAAAAGCCCCCCCCGTGGACGCACCGTGCTCGTTACTGAAGATTTTTTCCCTCTCGAGAGATATCGTATTGGTTCTTGGCCTTGAGCTCATTTTTAAAGCAGACTCACAGGATGGGCACGTAGGAAAAATCCCATCGGCTTGGTGAGTTTTTAACCGGCTGTCGGGAGGATACAATTTTTCGTTAGCGCCCCGAAAAGTCGACACATTCATGCACTTACTATGCAGTAGGACAATTTGCCTTCGACTTGCTGAACAAAACCAGCGAGGAGCTGGCTTGCTAAGGGCATGACTATTATATTGTGTGTTACAAAGGTACAGCTAGACTTTCCGAAGGCCGAATTTTATTTTTCTTCAGAGGTACAAAGCTCAACAAAACTGCCCCCGTTGCTGGTATGACAATTCTCTCCCTAAATTGCACTGTTACCGTTCAAGGGGATAACTGGCACAATTGTTTTTTTTTTAATTTATCATTTAGATGTAGTAGTCTATACCGTTAATCATTCTCCCTTTTAACACCCAAATATAATCTGACAACACACTTTGTAAAATTATAGTCTAAGAAAAAAGATTATAAACTATGGCAACCACTGATTGGGAAAAAACAACTATTGACTGTATGGTACGGCACAACATCAAAACAGGTTTATAGTTCAATTTGTACATTGGCTGGATGAATACTGAATTATAAGACGAAATTCAGCCCACCAAAATATGAAAAGTGGCACCGTTGAATGAGGTATTATACAATGTATTATACGAGTGTGTACCATATACCTTAAGTAAACTTCTTCAATTTGTTTCTCAAATGTCGTAAAATGTAGATTATTAATCTGAAGCCTTCCACACAGTGCACTGTGAACAGAAATTTTACAGTTGGTCTGAGACGGACACGAATATCTAATCAAATGTGATGTTAACAGTCAGTCCTCTGTGTTCTTATATTCAATGCACCTGTGTTCATTCTAGATGAAGGAAAATAACATGATTTATATACAGCCCGTGCGAAGCAGCAACGCCTGGGTAAAATTAACGGGAGCGACGGTGGACGCTGCGCACTAGCGTAGACACCACCAGTCTTAGAGTCATTCGAAGCAGTGGAATATTAACCTTGCCTATAAGCACTGATCCTATTTATTTCCAGAATGACTTCGCGTCTCAACTTACTTCAAAGCGTTGCAGCTACTGCTTAATTAAGGTATCCTCTTGGAAGCTGACACGCTGGCCGCCATGGTAACTGTGAGAATCCGAACAGATTGAGGGTAATCTTTCCATTTTCGTGCTACCTCCTCTCTGCAGGATACTTGCGATTCTCAAAAAGAGAGTAACCAGTTATTTGAGATCAAGCTGATCTCAACAACGGAATGATCTTTGATATCTTAATTCCTTTCCTCAGAAGACGAGAAGAAGAAATGTGAAATGTGTGAGGCCACAGCACTATAGGTTTTTTTTCCATACACGGCAAGCATATCTGGAAATGGGTTTTCAAATTCCAGTGTTCTTGAACCACATAGTTACGCGCAAAATGGTTTGAAATTCGTGTTGTTGCTATTTATGCGCATGCTCGAAGTACACCGGATTGAGACACATGGGGCATTACACTGCTTGATTGGCCGACAGAAAAATAACGTCCACTGGTAATATCGGTACAGACTGCACCATGCTGACTTTGGACAGAAGCCTACCAATGAACGAAGCTTTAGTCATGATTATCTTCTAGGCCTAAAACCAAACTCACCACATGAACAAACTATGATTTCTGTTACTGTTTGCTGACATGAACAAGGCCTACGTGTAATTCACTGTCGGGCCGTCTGTTTGTCTGTAGGGATGTTGGGGTGTCGGGTTTTCTGTTTGTCTGTGATGCAACTTTCATGGGTTTTTACAACTTATTCAGCCTATGAAAGTTTTGCAACTTATTTCCAGTGGTGTCCCTATTATTGCACTAAAACAAATAAAAAACTTAAGGGGAAAAAAACCAATCTAAACAAAAACGAACCAACGACAATATGACAATATGACAACAGTGACTGCGACAAAAAATAGGTAATAACCTATTTTTGTGTATATTGTGCACTTCTTGTTCATGTATTTTTGGGGTTTTTTTTGTCACTGTATTTTGTTGTGAGGTAATACCAAACAAATCCAATCCAAACAGAGAGATAAATTTATAAACAAACCCTCTCGTGGCAAAACAGCCGAAGCTGAGAATGGGCCATCTCGTAGTACAACATTTACAGTGGAATATAGGCGGTTTACAACAGTGCGCCTCCAAGTGTTTGCAACGAGTTGGCCAATTACGACCGTCGCGAAATCTGTCGACCCACTGCGCGTTTGGAAAGGGCCGACACATTTCGCGTCTCGTGACTGGCCAACCCGTTGCAAACTCTTGAAGGCGTACTATAGTGAATCGCCCGTAATGTTTTAAACTAAGTCACATTCGCAACTGGTGATTAATACGCGGCTCGGCCCCATATACAGGATTATTAATTATTAATTAATTATAGGTACCAACAGGTGGATAATGAAGATAGATTTATTACGGAGACTGTGATGCAATACTGTGATGCAAGAAATTTGTACATACATTTTGGTGTAAAGCAATCGATGAAAAATAAAACCTTGTTCAAGAAAAAACGGCATCCCCCACGCACACTAAAATTCGGCGTGTTTTTTTTGTGTGGGTGTGTGTGTCCAAATTAAATATACATGTATACGCCGACTAGATGAATGATCTTGCCCAAAAATTACCCAGATTTGTCTTCATTCATTACACCTTTCTACATGACCAACGTTTCAAATTATCAACACTTTTGCGATAACATTTTTGTTTCAGTATTTGAAAACGTCTTAATTTAACAAAATTCGACCGAGGCCATTTGTCACCGTTTGAATGTCATATTTACCACGTACTCTCTGTTATTGGTTGATATACACAAAAATTGCAACAAATTATGACAAATTCATAATTAGAAAAATATATATTTCAGGAAAAAACAAATAATTTGTAACCGATTTCCAAAACGAAAGACTACAACTTAGTGAACTGCACTAATTTCATCATGAGTACACAGGTACATTACAATCCTTCACAAATAAAGACGAGCGCCCAATTTAAAAGCAAAATTTTCAGTATTTTTGTAAAATTCCTACTACCTGTTTTTCACAAGTATGAGGTTCAAATTCCAAGTTCCAAAAAATTTTTCTCTAATTTTTGCAGCAGTGAGTTTTTAATTAACGAGTTCAATATTTCAGAATGGTACCTACACACCCGGCCGTCGCATTTTCTGAAAAAGTGGACCAATCGTTAGTTCGGCATTAACATGCAGGAAAGCCTTGGTACTAGACATGTTTTTTTCACAGTACAAGAAGTACAACATTTCGTGCACCAGTCTATTTCCTTTTATCCGCCCTGAGCTGAATTGCACCCCCAATCGGCGAAAGAAAGACAGCGGGTTCTTGCACGCGTTCTGCGTGTACATGTACGTAAAGACAATACATTCCAAATAATTTGTTGCGCGTACTCAGCGTCAAATGCGCATATACTTGCCTATGTGGTGAGTTGGTACCAAAGGACCGTCAATTTCACGCCCTCTTTTGTTCCGCTCGGAGCGGATTTGGCATAGCTTTTGTTTCATTTAAGAGCACTGCAAACTCAAAAGTTCATTTGCAACTATAGAGGGTTTACATGGCTGCCATCTTGCAGGCCAAAGCTTTTGTGTCAAAGGGTATGCACAAAGGTTTCCCTGTGGAACAAAAGAACTGTCTTGCAAGATGGCTACCATGCAAAGCCTCTATATGCTATGCAATAAGGTTCTTTACGAAATTTAAGCAAAAACCACATCACCCATAGAAATTACAGACAGGTATTTAAATAGCGTCTAACATGTATAAATTGTTAAGTATATTCTGGTGATAAAAATAGGATTTTCCACTCTACATTGTTCTCAGGTAATTCGGGTTAACTACAGGTGGACATTTGATAGCTTTGAAATAGCAAGACGCCTTCGCCAACGCCAGGCACTACTTTATATTGCTTGACCAATTTTACGGGGAAACGGATAAGGCAAGTGAGAACCATGAAACTCTTTTACCGTGGATTGTTGATTGCAAGTGCAATAGTAACAAAGTTCTGTTGCGCGGCATGACTTGGGGTAATTCGAAAGTCCCAACTGAATGCTTTGCTTTCCTTTATTTTTTGCAGACTTTTTCAACAAATTCCTGATGATAAAAAACTCAACTGGTTTGTCCTTGTAATCTGGACATGATAAGAATTGAATGTTCGTGGGTATGAATCGAATGGTACTTACAATGGAGGAATGAGATGATAGGAATCAGTTGAAGCCGGAATAGACAAACACGGCCCCCGCGAGTCGACCTTGCTTACTGCTCCTTGGAGCTGTTACGACTAAACGTGTCGTCTGATTGGTTGACGCATATGGAGGACAAAAGAAAAGAACGTTTCATTTCTAAGTTACAGTCAAACCTTCTTAGTAAGAGCATCGTTGACACAATACTTTTCTAATGACAACGACATTTTAGGTTTCTGTTAATTGGTTTTCATGGTTTTCATTCCGGATAACACAGCATTTCTGTTATAACGAGGTAAATTCGAGAAGTTCAAAGGACCTCTTATTAATGAGATGTGGCTTCATGTACAGGTAGCTGGCCTGAGGGGTGGAAAGTTGAGAGAGGGGGGCATGTGGGCAGGAGGTGGAAGAAGGCGAGGGGTGGATTGATGAAGGGGGCGGGGGACGCTTAAGGGCGGGCGAGGAAGGGGTTGATTGATATGGAAGGAGATGTCAATGATAGGGCGAAGCAAGGGGTAGATAAGGGAGATCGGCAGAGGTTAAGGAAAGGATAGGAAAGCGAGGAGGGGCGACAAGGGATTGAGGAGGGGATGGGGGAAGGGATGGCGGAGGAAAAAGGTCACGTGAAAACTTAAAACTAGGGCCAACGTCATAGAGCTCCTAAGTGCAAAATTTGCTTGAGCACAAAAAACCTATTTAAAAACAAACGTTACCAGCTCAAATTCATTGTAATTGTCATGCTAACCAAAAGACAGCTGAATAACCATTCAGAAACAATGTACATCGCATGGAGTTTTGGCTGGTAACCTGATTTATCAAGCAAGGTTTTTCACACTGAAGCAGAGTTTGTGCTTAAGCAGCTCTATGAAATTGTGTTGCGTCATCCATTTCTCCAACTTCTTTGGAAGTCCAACTTTACAGAGATTAACATCACACTAAACATTTAGATAACCCCCGTGCTAACATTGGTATCAACTTTTACCAAAATCCATAGCACATAATGAGGCATTCGCTCGGCCCCACTAATCAATCACACACCATGAGTGGTGCCCACAGAACGGATGAGGCGAGGAGACAGACCACAAACAGCTGTCTGAAAAAAACAAATTAATCACCTTACATGCCATCTAAGGCAACCACCTAATGACTCACGGCGAACACACAGCACAAAATACCCCCCAAACCGCCAAACTAATCATCTTCTGACACACACAGGCAGGAAAACGTAGGAAAGAATGCTTCAAAACAGCCATACAGATAATTTTAATGAACATAATGTGGGAGGGCTAACCTACCGTGCCAGTTTTCCAAGAAGCCAGCCGATGACCAAATCTGGTGCCAGACTAGAAAAACAAAAACAGAGAGATAGAGGTATCACACAATAACGAAAGGTCAAAAAAACGGGGACGTCTACATGCGAGGCCCGGGGTAGTGATGCAATCTATTCTAATAGGTTTTCCCCTGACCAAATCACCTTCAAGAATTCAGGGTCAATTAGTTTGTTCGTTGGTTGGGTTGTTTATTTGTTTTTTGAGCGATGAACAAGGTTTGCAACTTCAGCAGAAAATAATAGCTGTGTTTACCACGACACGGCAGAGGCCAACCTTTAAGCAATCTTAGGCTTAAAGCTGCAACATTTGACCCGTGTTTCTCTCAGATCCGCCGATAGTCATCGCGAGGTTTGAAGGATTTTGTAGGATTGAGGAAGGTAAAGCCCAGCCACTGTTACTATGCATGGGGCTTGATGCCCCTTAAAAGTTGAAGTACAAAGAATTTGCCGTTGGTTTTCTGCAGAGTGGAGGATTTTTGGACATTTCCACTGCCAATGCCACCCTTAAAAAAATGTGATCAAGAAAAAAATCTTTCAGAGGATTTGTGCTCAACATTCAATGGAAGCAATTGCACTAGTGGATACGATGTGGAAAGAGTGAACGACTTTATGCGATTCAAAGCCACAATTTCTAAAAAGCGCATTTGGAGCACTCACTGCATCGACTGTGAATACGAGGCAAGTTGTTGTTTTGTTTTTTAATGGCGCTTTCAGCATCTCAGGTTATTTGCGCCAATAACTGTACGTTTATTCATACACTTTATTAATTAGCATCACATTACGGAGTTAGGAAGAAGGTCCAGTTTTAGAGGCAGGAAGTACCCGGAGAAAACCTACGAGAGCGAGTATGAACTGGAAACCAAATACAGTAAAGCCTGGGCCAAGCCGGGACTCGAACCCGGGCCTCACTGTTGCAAAGCGAGGAAAGAACCGCCACGCTAACCCGCTCCCCCCCCCGAATACGAGGCAAACGTCACGGGGCGTCTTTTGAACGGGTGACGGGAAAAATGATGAATTGGACGAACGTAAAGCTCAGTGGAAGCAGAGACTTCACCTTTCTTGTCTCCTTTTGAACAGTGATGAAACATTCAACCTGACAGCTAGTGAGTGCATGACGTTAATTCAGGACAATGAGAAAGGAGCAATTATCCTAATGGATCTTTGCTAAAGCCGGAGTAATACATGGATGTGCGTTTACAATTTCAGGTTTGCTTGTAGGAGCACAATGACGCATGGCCTATGAGACTGACATCGGCGTTGACTTAAAAAGTGCCGCTGCTTTGAAGAAAAGCCCTCCTTTATTCAAGGCTTCCTTTGAGCTGGGGTTACACATGGTGGGACTTTGATTTTGCACTCCAACCTTTGTCGGCAAATCACAAAGGCTATCACTCTGGCATTTTATTGTTGGGAGTGGCAGACTTACTCTAGGGACAATATCTGCAGAAACGAATAAGTCTAGGCCATTCAGTAAAACTACAAATGGAATGTGAAATTCTGTGACCACAATGAGATTATCTGCTACAGCACCTCTCAAGTTTGGCCTTGACAAGGGGCTTGCTACAAACAAGATTCTTACCTCTGGGACTGAGAACACTGCCGTTGCCTGCAATAAAAGCCAGACAATAAGGGAAAGAAATCCATAAGACAGGCGCATTCAGACAAGTCAGTTCACTTCTACCCAGACTTTACCATAGACTAATTGCGCGTGCTAAGTCACATGACCTACACGTACATGATTGTACAGTTGATAAATTGATATCAAACATCAACAAACATGGCGTCCCCCCCCCGATAGCAAGGTGTGTTATAAGTATCATTCACCAAATATAAAGCCGACAGTTGGTTCAGTGCGAGACTACTGACGTGCTGAGTACATTATACCATAAAGGCGCTGGCTTTAATTTTGGTAAACAACTCACGGCGCACTTCACTGAGGGAAAACGTCATGTTTGCTGATGTTTGATTCCCACTATAGGTCACGTGACTTGCGGCGCCATCAGTCTACTATAAACCAGAGTTGTAGTCAAGCCCATTACAAGTTGTCCAGTCTTGAGCCAAGACACAAGCGTTTGGAATAAACTGTGACAAAAGCATTCCTTTGTCACTGCTCATCCTGTTACCTATGAATGGTCTCTGGAAAGGACTTTTGAACAGACTTGTAACACGTGTAAAGAGACTTGTGCAACAACTTTGTTGACAACTTTTGCCGAGCTAGAAGTTACCAGCAAACGTGGGTGCAGATACTATGGCAGCAGTGATGTTTGTGCCCTGAAAGGCAAACACCCAATACCTTTAAAAATGGTACAACAAAACTCGAAGATCAGACTAAATGAGACACACAGAAGTGTTTTTTACGGTCTCTCCCAATTTGCACCTTTTCAATGATGTGATAAACATGATGGAATTTGAAATTTCTTTAGGGGTTGGTCCGAAACTTGGACAGGATACCAACTGAAGCCCTAGGACATGATATCCTATGTTCCAGACCAAATTCATATATCAGTCTCATGGCTGTGTTTAATCTAAATGCAAAGTTACACCTAGTTTCCCATTTCAAGTCGACGCAAACCGTCAAACCGCTCTCTCAAATAGAGATTTTTTTCACAAGTTGACTGGCCAACTGATTCGAGAACTAACATTAGTCACTCAAAATTACAAAAAATAGAATAACAAAGCGAGAAACCGATTGTGCCATTTGTGAGAAAATTTGATACATGTACGCTAATCAGAACATCATCTTACTTCCACGTTCTCATGGTGGTAGAATTATGAAATTACAGTGCATCAAAATAACTTTCTATTCAAGGCATTCTGAACAAGCTTGTGGAGGTTTCGACCAATTCAGCTCAAAAATTTAATTTGCGTACAACCAACTGACACCAAGTCTCATTGTGATAACGTTTTAATTTGATTCGAGGTTTCCTTTGAAAATGCTACCACAATGGTCAAGGCTGAAATGATATACCCCTTTGCCTGAAATTAAATTACGCGGCCTCCGGTCTTCAATTGTGATGGTGTCTCAATGAGATAAAGCTTTGTGTGCTTACAAACGATACCGTTATGGAATTTAATAGTGTAAATAAATGACTGCATTTTTGGCTCCCGTTTAGAAGACTGTTTCTTTGAAAGATACTGCAAATTGACAGATAATAGCTTCTAAACATGATAGTTATTAACCCTGGACACGTGGCAAAAGAGGGTGCTGTTTACCTGACGGCCGATGGAGAAATTATCATTGTTTGGAATTGACAAGTTGTGAACGAAAACTCTATGTGCACGACTCTGATTTACAATTCCCATTTGTGTGAGAATTTTTTTCCACAAGCAATCGAAAATGGCCACTGGGTAATATAATTTCAAAGTTCTTTAAATAACCCACCTTGTCTCCGGTGCACGGTTCGACAAATCGATGCAGGAGATTACACTCTCTTGTGACATTCCCTCTGGATAATGATTTACCACCTTTGAAAAGATACACTGCTCCTTGTTCACCTGGGGAGGAAGAACATCAAATTCAATTTCAGCCAATACAGAATATATTTTATTTCATAGGATTTAACTAACAAACTTTCAATTGTGTCGACGAAAACTGTTTTTTGGAAAACCTATGGTCAATTAAATCAATACAATTTTTCCTCCCAGTCCTAAATATGTCGAGTTCCAAAAGAATTGTGGGGTAAGAAAGTTTACTTGGACTTTTCCAATATTAATACGGTGAAGACAAGTTATGATTTGAAATTTTAATTATGAAACTTCCATGGCACGCCTTCTGTATTTTTTGCCTTTAAATTTGGTGCGACTCACTAAATGTTTAAAATGTTCTTGAGTTCTACGAACTGGAAAACAAACTCTTGAATTTAGCACAACATGTCAAACTTGAAAAATGATTAACTGAAATATGAAATAGACTATTAAATTTAAACGCCATGGCAGATGGTCTGCAGTGGTTGACAAAAAGCAAGGCATTTATATACAAGGTGTCAGGATACTATACCTCCATAAAGTTCTTCAGTGATGTCGTCAATCCGCAATGGCGCGCCAATTACTAAGTCATCTGAAGAAATTAAGAAGAAAAATCTTGATAGGTCAGCATCAGCCTTTTGCCGAATCTTGGTTTCAGGTTTAGATCTAAACTTCATAATTTCAAGCCTGTAGTTGTTGATGGCTATGGCTTGGTCTGGGTCCCTGACTACTGCCTGCAGAGTGCAAGTTGAAAACGTGAAGCCACGGCCACAGATTCATCACTTTTCAAGCCGTGATGCACGTCGGGCAAAAATACTTCAATTCATTTCAATTCAGAACTGATGACTTCTTTCAACTGAACTAACAAAATCTTTCCTATAACTTGTCAATGACCAATATGGTGCTCCATACTAGAAGTGATTTTGTTTATTTTTTGGAACTTAAAAAGAAAATAACGATCAGCTGATACAAATTTATCATGGAACCTGACTCATACTCAATTTTACATGTAGTGCCTTGTCCAGTTCTTGGCAATTCAACAAATACGCGCTGAATGCAACAAAATTTGGCTTAATTTGCACAACGGAATGAAATAAAATATTACACATATCAAGAGTTCGAAGAGTGGTCTCGTGATTTGAACATTCTGCAATAAATAAATGGGGGGGGGAGGTCCGGTGCTGTAGTCTGGTGCTGTAATTACCCTGTTAATTGTGACTGGTCATGTGACTGGGCATGTGACTGGTCATGTGACTGGTCGTGACTGGTCTTGTGACTGGGCATGTGACCGGTCTTGTGACTGGTCTTGTGACTGGTCTTGTGACTGGGCATGTGACTGGTTTTATGACTGGTCTTGTTACTGGCCATGTGACTAGTCATATGACTGGTCCTGTGAGTGGTATCGACTCTTATGGGGTCCACATTCTTTAATTTTTCATGAGTGATTAACCAACTCAAATTACCTGCAAAATAAAATAATAATAGTCTGAAGAAAATTTCATTGACATTTCTATGTAGAATTAAACAAGTAAGGTGTAACAGGTACACAAAAATATCACACTTTTGGGTCCAGAGTATATAGAATGACAAATCAGAATCTCTGATGTCAGTTGCATGTAAAAACATGATTATTAAACGTTATATAAACGACTACACCTGCCTGATCCACGCATACCTTATGCCAAAATTTGGGAATCTGACTGATGAAAAACAGACTAAATATCAGACAGGCATGTTAACTGCTCGAGATTTCCCTACGATTACAATGATTTCTCACCAATGCCATCATTGGTGACATCATCCATCAGCAGACTGGCCCCGAATCGTCCCAAGCTACGATCCCCTTCAAACAAGGCTTCCGATCCGCTGGCTGGTCCAAATTTGTAACTGTCAGAAACACTTTCAGCATCTTTTGCAGCAGAGAGGCTGAATAAATTGACGTTACCAGCCTGCGTAAATGTGGTTGAAACACCAACAACCTTTCCCTGGACGTCTGTGAAGGACATGAAACAGAACCAAAAAGTGTAAGAGTTTTTTTTCATCAAATCAACTAGATCTCATAAAAGAGAAAACGTTTACACCTCTGTGTTACGATTAGCAGAAGAAAAGGCTTTTAATGTTTTCAATAGTGTGAAGAACGCCCTCCATAACAATGTTATACTTTTGTACACAAGTGACTTTTTTCTTGCTAGATTTAGAATTCAGACATTTGAATTCAATACAGGTCACTCGATCTAATTTGAGAGATGGGATTGTTTTCCGGATGGCCTATACTCTGAATGGCCCATGATGAGCTTGGGCTTTGCTTGTTCTTGGTTAGTGATTAACCTGTGATCGGCTTGTGATCGTAATTGGCGTGTAATTGCTTTGTGACTGGCCTGTAATTGACTTGTAATTGGCGTGTAATTGACTTGTGATCGGCTCGTGAATGACAGGTGATAGGCCGGTCATCAACTTGTGACTGGATTGTGATTTGAAAGTGATTGATTTGCAATGCTATGAATAAAGCACAGTTAACTTTGTGTACATCTGACTGAAAAATGAAAAAAAGGAGAAAAAGCAACCTTCCAAAACTTGACATATTCTATTAATAATTAAACTCACTGACAGTATCTGCTCCAACACCGAGCATTTCTTCACCGTTTCCATAAGGGTCTCCCACACCAAATGA
Source organism: Acanthaster planci (assembly GCF_001949145.1). Next base: position 849,507 of record NW_019091375.1, read on the forward strand.
TGATCCAAGTTTACCAAATGCTTTCTGTCCTGTAATATTCCGAACCGGTTTGGTTAAATCCTTGGTGTCATAGACCAAAAGCCGACCTACACTTTGGATGTCGTCAGGCGAAAACTCGCAGTCAGGACTAGACACCAAGACAGTGAAAAAAATGAGAAAGTAAAGTGGCTTTAAAAACGTGTGCTGGATTGTGATTGATATTGACAAAACACTTTGCAGAATCATGTAATGTTTGGCAGCATGATCACCTCTGGAGATCCAGTTTGTTCTTGAAATTAGTTCTTACAAAACTTAGCATAAGAAGTTGGAAACTTTTTCCATTTTGGATATCTAGCGAATGAGTGAGGATACATGCGTCCCATGACAATCTGAAGCCCATCTGAAGCTTAAGTAAAAATCCACCAAAATCTAACAAAACCATAACCAACAGGGTCATGGGAGGGAAATACATGCATCCCCCATAAAGCATTGATTGAAGCTCATGCACAGCAACAGTGAGCGGGCCGTACAGCCCTCAAGCCATCAAGATCTTACAAAAGCCAGGAGCTGACTTTTCAAGGATAATCAAACACAAGTTACTGTTATTTTGACTGTTTGACGCAGAAAAAGGACTCACCTGGTACATATGCGTACCGCTGGTTGGGAGACTAGAAGCCACGACCCTTGACCTTGCATTTTAGGCTCGATCATTAGATTGTACCCAAGCCAACCATATTGCTGTGGAAAACGACAAAAACACAATTTACATTACTATTGTCAGTTAATGGCCAGTATTTTGTTTAAATTCATCATTTCTTTTTTGGCGTACAGTTTCGGTTAGAGGAATATAACCTGATATAACGTTTCTTGAAATTGTCCTACTAACGATAAAAACATGAATCAATTTCCATTTCATTTCACCTGTTCTCCTTCAAGTAAAAGTGTCCCGTTGGTTTCCACAGATAGAAGTCTTCTTCCTGTTCATAAAACCAAAAATTTGATAAGTGTGCTATGCTTGCAGATGATTCGGTTTTCACAGAATATTGGTTAAGAAGCTTCCGCAAGGGTAATTCTATATTAAATGTGGGGTTAAATCTTTTCCTGTCCCTATTTCATCTTGCATGCGACTTCGTAAGTTCTTTGTACATTCTTTCAATTTCCAAGAGTAATTAAGTAACAAAAATCACCCGTCAAACAAATCAAAATTGTTTGAAATCAATTTCAATGATATATTCATTGTCAAACTACACACGGCAGATGTAACGGGGACAGAAAGCTGTCGCATGTTGGATCCCAGATTTATAGAATGACCCACAAACAAATAGGTCATGGGTTTGAATCCCAGCCATGATCGTGTGAAAATTTTTTTGTAACGGCTTCACAGAAAATATGCGAGGTCTCATCGCTTGACCAAGTGCCACTTAAGCTGTTATGCGAAACCTCGTCAGTAACGAGACAACGCTGCTGCAAAAGCCTTATCTGCTATAGAAAACTATTTTTATTTAGTATTTGGGGAATTGTTCAGCTTAAAAGACAGTGACGTCAATAACATAACAAGTGTGAAACGTTTAAATAACAAAATGCAGGATAAAAGGCCTTAAGAATACTTTCGAGATAATTATGTTTATTCCGAATAATGTACAAGAAAGAAAGATTTTTGAACGTTTTCTACCAGGTTTTATCTTCTTGGAGTACACGGCCCACAAGGCACCACTCTGCTGTTGACCTTGCCTGTTGCCAACAAACGGTGACCCAATGATGAGGTCAAGGTAGCCATCTTGGTTCAGGTCGGCCGTTCCTAGTGACCAGCCAAGGTTGCAATACTTTGACTAAATACGGAAAAAAAAATTGAAGGTTACTTATTTGCGACACTTGTCATAACTTTGCAGCTATTAATAAAGAGACAGATTTTTCCATAAAATGAGAATTATTAGGAAGGCTCTCTCCTCCATACTTCTGCTTAGCTACCGAAACAGATAATGTAATTAGTTGCGACCATTTGAAATCCTGTAGGCCTATTCCTACCAGTTTCTTAAAGATCCAACCAAAGGTTTTGGAGGATATTGCAAGACTGAGTAAGGCAGATCCCAGCCACTGTTACTTTACTTGGAGCTTGGTGCCCCTTGAAAGTTGAAGCACAAAGAGGGTACCATTGGTTTCCTACAGAGTGAAGGATTTTGTAGGATTGAGGAAGGTAGAGCCCAGCCACTGTTACTTTATTACATGGGGATTGATGCCCCTTGAAAGTTGAAGCACAAAGAGGGTGACATTGGTTTCCTGCACAGTGGAGGATTTTGTAGGATTCAGGAAGGCTTCTTGAAAGAATGCCTGGGAGTTTAATAGAATTAACAAAAGTCATTACATCTCACCTTGCACACCACACTAACATTTGGCGTTGGGTAGAACACCCCCGCAGATTTGGCTAAATATACAAACACTGCACCCTTATTTAGAAAATGACAAATTAAGAACAAAAGGAACACATTTTTAATCAAATGTGCTATTCAGGGTATGTGAAAATATGTACAAAAAAGAACTCTACCTCTTTTAAAACAATGGGGATAAAATGTGCCATTAAAACTTTTTACCAACTATGCTTGAAACTTGCTCACAGATGGCTGGCCATGAAAACTCAATATTGAAGGACATAACTATTATGTCAATATAATTCACTGCGTTCCGAGCAGTCTATAAGCCATGCAGATGTTTTTAAAAATGATATCTGTGAACACTGGTGCCTCATTTTCACATCTGAGGTTCGAATCCCATCAATTTGGGCATGGGTGCAAAGACAACGAAATGTGTAACCATGTGAACAGTTGCCATGGCAACAACCACTTACTGTATAATTGAGACTCGCAGAGCCAGTGGAGGGCGCACTCACGGCAAGATCTTCCAAGCCATCTTGATTGAAGTCGAGAACCGCAATGGCAGTTCCAAAATGACTGTTTTTCTGCCGATTAAACACATCAATTAATTCAAGAAACAAGAAAACTAGCCCACCCAAAAATAAATTTTGGACCCATGAGTGTTTGTGGCAATAAAAGGCTACAAGAATCAAACTTGAATCAAAATAGATTTTTCCAATGAAGCAAAAAATCTTAATCTTGAATTTACTTGCTTTCAGATAAGTCACATGGACTTAAAAAATTGGCCAATAGCCAATTAGTCATCTAGTAGCAGCCAATCAAAAAAGCTGTTGTATAACTGTTGGCCATCATAAACACATTAAGTTTAATTTCAAAATTAGAACATGACTAAGTTTTGAAAAAAAACATGAAACGTTCATGTTTAGGCTGTTTCAATAACAATTACCTCGGCAAGACTGAAAACTTGTAAAAAGGTTGAGAAATGAAGCAATGGTTTGTATCATTTAATAAAATGCTAATACCAACATCACATCACCAGACATTCTGGACGGACTAAAGAACATTTAAAATGATTTGTGCACATACATTTAACGGAAATAATTAAATGCAAACAAATTCTAAATGGGCCAACAATACCTCAGGCAGGCTTGTTTATTAGGCAAAAAAAAGGAGACTTACCATATTAGTTACCGACAGCGTCAGATTTGCCATTGTGTCTAGATCAAGCTGCTCTGGTAAGCCGCCTTCTTGGCCGAACACAACAAAGACCCGTCCATTCTGTGGGTTACCAGCCAAACTGTAACCTGGTGCCCCGATGATCAGATCGTCCATCTTGTCTGCATTGATGTCGGCCGTGAGAATCGACCTGTCGCAAAAAAAAACAAACAGCAAAAAAGGAATAAAGAAACATTTCATAGAAACCATCACCAACAAAGCTAATTGCTTAGAATTCTCCTTCAACCCAACCCCTGAAAAACTTGACAGGCATGTTAACTCAAATTTGGGACCTACTGATCGGTGGGTCAGTCCACTTTTTAGGGATGTTGTTTTCAATGTGTCTGTCAACATACACAGGCAAACGTGTTTTTTGGGCAATCGTGGACGTTCCTATTGTCCTCTTTTGTTCATACTTTAACTTTTTTGGAAGGCCTCTAATATGCTTTGTACACGTTTGGCAATCGTGGACGTATCGGGAATCATGGACGGTCATTAATTCTTTTGTTTAACGTCCACGATTGATTGGGAACATCAGTGCACGTGGACTGGTATCCTCATTTGAGAATTCCACGTATCCCAAGAATTCCAAGCCACTCAATGTTGGGCCAGTGCTACCTCCAGTCAGACCAGTCCACCTAGAATGGACTGATCTTGTGACTTTCAGCATCTCTGTACATGGGTGGGCATTCCCAGGTGAGACAACTCAGAGTTCAAAGTCGGTGCAACCATGTTTTATTATCAGGGAACTAATAAGTAATTTCCTGGTGACCAAGCCAGTGTTCTGCATTATGAGATCAACTCTGAAACCAATCAGACAGCGTACCATCCCAGATGGGCGTAGGAATTTGCCGTTGTGAAAGTGGACTTCAGATATGATGAAGACCTCAGATTGGTGGAATTGGAACGTGACTGCAATGCTTTCAGTGCTGTGGTTCTCTTTTGGATAAGAGTCTGAATTTTTCTCTGCAAACACAACAATCAAAAAATAACACCGTTAAAGGATTGATTTTCATTGAAGTCATATTCAAACATTGATCAAGGAAATTTTCTCTCTCTTAAGCCAGCAAACCTCGACAAACTCTGTGGTGGAAGGGTCAAGATATCTAGACCAGAAACCGAGAGGTTGTGGCTTGGAACCCTATCCCAGCACAAACTCTCAGAAAGAATTGAAGGGTTGAAAATATTGGTGAAAGGGCGGTCACAAATAAAATCTGAATGAATTTCCAAGTCGGGAAAAGTGGGAATTCAGAAACATTGTTTACCCCCAAAAATCTACTGATCTAAAACAAGAATGAACGATTTTAGTTTCAACTCAATTTTGAAGGCGAGTCCATTCATCACAAGTTAATTATGAAATCTTCGGTCAAGTTAGAAGCCATTCAACTGATTAATGATAAACTCGCCTTCAGTGTTTCAGCCGGTGAAAAGTACACACCCCTCGTTGTCTGCCGCCTGTGAACCAGGTCAGGGGTCAACCCCTGGAGGTCAACTTTGGTGTGAAGCCCAGAAAGTTTTGAAGCATCAGCATCTGATGACGGTGTATTGGCCACTGTGGCATTCTGGGTACAGTTGAGGTAGATGGGATTTCTGGGTAGACTACAAGCACTGCAGTTGGTAAACAAAAAAATTGTAGTGTGTAAATATAACCTTGTGATCCATTGCATCCATGCATGAACAGCAGAGGGCAGCATACATGTTTCTCAATAAAGTATGACATGTGTCATAAGCACCTTTGAGCAAGTCCGAGTAAGATGATTTGTTGATCATCAGTTGAAATTCCCTCGTAGCGTAAGCACAAAATATATCCAGGGTACCAGGCAAAATCGGCAAGCGGTCGGCAAAGTGACATCGTTGAACTTGATAATACAAGCCAAGTAGCAAGTAACAAGGTCGAACAATGACAAAGGAATGCTTTTATTAGTCCATTTGAGTGTCTGGTGGCTTGGCTAAAGACTGGACTTTTTGTATGGACTGAGCGACTGATCCCCCCCAAAAAGAATTCAGTTAACAACTCTTTGATCTGCAACAAACCAAAGTGATGGTGAGCCTATTGTGTCTTCCAGACAAAGACACACTGGGGGTCACAGGTTTTTTTTTCACCATTTTCATGAGGGAGCAAACCTGTTTCGGGATGGGGAGGGGGGGTCTTGGCTGCCACGACACTTCTCACATACATAACTAGTACAGATATAACTGTTTTTACGACCTTTGCAGCGGGTAAGATCTAGGAAAAGAGTACTCTTCGTATGATTGTGAAAATCTTTTTAAAAATGGTTGACCTCTTTACCCTGTGCCTTTGTCGAGCATGTAGATGGCTTCATGCCAAACATTGGTGGTCCACGTCGCCATGTCATCTAGACCGCCTAAAAAGTAGGACTGGAACTGCTCGACCAGAAAAGGGGACTTCCTGGCATAATCTGGAAACAACTTCACAAATAGGAAGCACAAGAGAAATGAAATAAAATGTCGTACATAAAACAAAGAATCCGATCGTGCTGCCATGCAAAACTTTTGTCTTGGTTTGCTGCCACAGACAACAAAATGATTCACCTACTTCAGAAAACAACAGTTTCTCAGCCGATTCTCTGCTGGAAAAATCTACTCTTCATTGAAATTTTTAAGTGTTTCCTTGAAAAACTTTTGTTAACCCTCCTTTAGTTTTAGAGCAGAAATATGCACAAGTGCCCAAGGTCACTCTCTTGCATGTTGCTGCAGTGCACAACACGACACAGCTGTGCTTCTTTGAGGTGTTTACCAAGTGACCCAAAGAGTGACTTCAGCGTAAGAGGGTTAACAACAGAATTATGCGTGCAGAAGCGAGATAATTAAAATTGAAAATAATAACAATATCCTGACATTTATACCTTGGCACAGTGTCTAACAGTATCTGTTTTTCTAAGCTACCAATATACTATCATCGCTGCGCATTGGGCTCACAACGTCTGAGCATTCCTGGAAACCATCTCCGCTCCCTGGGAAGTATACTAGCCTGATGCTACCATTTCGGCGCAATCACTTCAAACATACCCGTGTCTGCCCTCACAGGTACCCATTTACTCCTGGGTGGAGAGTCACATAGGGGTAGAGTGACTTGCCCAGATCGCACCATGCTGCCATCAGCTGGATTCGAACCCCCAACCCTGTAATCGGAAGCTACACGTACAAGCCCTAACCACTAGGCCACATGTCCCAATACCGTGCTTTTCAATACGTACCTTTGAGATGGCTAGTTTTTCACCAAGTCTGCAAGTAGAAACCAAACATAATTTTAACGTAAAAAAATGACTGCCTTGCTTTAGTTTTAATTCGATGCTACATTTTCAATAAATTCATAATATAAAAGCTGCAGCTAAAACTTCTTGATAAAAGACATTACTGTTAAATTAAATTATAAAGATTAACAAAGAAATTGACTGGAGTGGCATTTGAACCTGCTACCTCTGGAATATCGTACCAGTGCTCTACCAACTGAGCTATCCAGCCCTATGTTGGTGGCTCTTCCCAACTGTCAATATCTTTGTTCAGGGGGCGCTAGCCAGAAGCCATTAAACCTGAAACACCATGTAGCCAGGGATCACACCCCAATAACACAATACAACCTGGGAAGTGGTGAACAGGGATCACTCAAGGAGGATACAGGTGACTAGGTGCTTATAAATCATTCTAAAGATAAACAAAGAAATTGATTGGAGCAGGATTTGAACCTGCTACGCCCCCACAACAGAGATATTGGCAAATGGGAAGAGCCATCGACATAGGGCTGGATAGCTCAGTTGGTAGAGCACTGGTACGGTATTCCAGAGGTCGCAGGTTCAAACCCCACTCCAGTCAATTTCTTTGTTCATCTTTAGAATCATTTATAAGCACCTAGTCAGTTTCCCTATATGGTTTCTTTCAAATTAAACATTAAAGAGTTAAAGTTCCCTCATTTGGACGTCATCATATGTACTTCTTCAAGTAGCAAGGTGTTGAGTAATGATTTTACTTCTTGTTTTAAAAAATGTGAACAATTAGTTCAAAAGTAAACTTGCCTTTCGAGGAATAAAAGTGCAGTGCATTCTTCAATCAGACTGCTTTCGACAATGTCACGTCCATACAGCTCTTTGTAAATTACAACGAGATCTTTAGTGGGTATGTACCTAAAAAGAAAAAACAAACATATCTTTCCTCAACTTTGTCAATCTAAGACTGCTTCTGAATCCGTCGTCTGGAACTAGGTCTAAGTTTTAGCTTGAATGAAAATTCAGATGCACTGACTATAGTCACAGACCTGGAAGGCCATTTTGGACATGGCCTCCTTTCAAAGTCACAATTTGTGACTGGAGCAGCTGGCCATTTTGCGCAAACGTACGCGGTGATGCAAAGCTGCAGAACATTTTATATGGAACAGTGTCACAAGGCTGCTGAGGGGAATCTCACAGCATGAAACTATTTTGAAAATTGCAGCTCAAGGTTTCATTAAGATGTTTTCGGATTTTGGTGATACCTGTTGAAGTTCTATTAGAACATGAATTAAGGTCAGGCATCCTAATGTTCTGATCCTTATTCATACATTTAACATTCCAGCACCAGACTGTTATGTCTACATTTAGCCATCAACTCTATTCAGCAGGATTTTGAGACTTTTAAGATTTTGTTCATGTCCGTACCATTCCGACAGGGTGTCTATATAGGATAGGTTGAATTCAAAGGTCCCAACTATGTCTCCACCTGGTGACAGGAAAGACAAAAATGGTGACAATTTTGAGGACTTTTTCTGGCTAAGAAAATATAAATTTGTCCATGTTTAAAAATTGCTTCAGTGTGGCAGAAAATAAGATAAGCAAACAGCATTGTAGTATAGACCCTAGTGACACATGAATGGAATCATGTGCAAAATGCTTTATCAGAACTGATGCAAACATGGATGCTGGCAGTTCAATTTTGCCATCTGTCTGCAACTTTGAGTGTCTGCTGGCATGACCGAGGCCAAGGTTTAGAAGAAGGAGCACATGAGCATTACAAATCGGTTTCGAATTTGGAAATGAGGAACCTGGTTGTTGTTAACATCCTAGTTGAGGCATGAAGTGATGGCTCTTACCGATATCTCCGACAGAGTGGGCATTGCCGTAATTGCCATGGAAATTCACCTGTGAACAAAGCCACGTGATTTCAGCATTAAGAGATATCGGTACCTTTAGACAAACTAAAGTGGTTGATTTTTTTTATCTAAGAAACTTGTGACTGCTAAAAGATCAAATCAAATTAATCTGCAATCTAAATGCACAAACAAGAGATGGCATGCTTTAATAAAGCAACATTTTCAATGGAATGTGCACAAATCTGTAACAGTCATGCGCAAGAAACACATATGTGTGCTTTTGGGCAACGGAAACAGTATAAAATGTCTTTCTATAGCAGTAATACTTTGCTGCCCTTGTTGACAGTATTCAGAGTTCAAAATGTTGAGTTTTCATTTGCTCACATCTCCCATGGTAGTCAGAAATCCTTGGTCGATGCCGAGACTGTGCCAAGACACATCAGCGACCTGATGCGAGGTGAAGCCCAGCATGAATACAACCAACTTCTCTGTCTCCTGCCAAGTACAAATTGAACAAGGACAGAGGCTTCAACTCGGGAAACAACAATTGGTAAATGGGGATTTCAAGGCTCCCACAGAAATCCCAGAAATAATTCATGATTTTTCGAAGAGTAAAATTTAATATTTCTAAGACAAAAATGCCATTGGCTCTATTTTGTTATTATTATTTATTGGACAGAAACAATATATATATTGATTTGGTTTATCTATTCACACAAAAATTTGAATAAAACTGTTCTAAGACCGACAGCATTCAAATTTACAATTACATGTACAACAAAAAATTTACATACATAGATACAATAAAAGTAAATCCCCCCAAAAACAACCAAAGATTTTATGTTAGAATGCTGGACAAAGAAGGGATTTTAGATCGTCTAAAAATTGTCATAAAATAATGTGGAATAAGTAATATACATGCAGGGTCCCTAATAGGGTAAAATAACTACATAGACACCAGAAACTTTGCCAGCTTTGTGTTTCAGTGCGAGGGCATAAATTGGTTTTCAATGATTAAGGGGAAACACTTTCAAACATATTTCAGCTTTGAAAAAAGAATTTCTCTTTCTGTACTTTAAATGTCCTAAAAAGACAGAGGTACAGTGTACCTACTGAGAAATACAATTATTGGAAGTCTAAAATAACGCATATTCTGCGAATCTGAAGATTGGTTCCTGTGTATAAGAGATGAAATTTCACATGCTTTCAATGAAATCGGAAATACATCATAAGTGATTAGTCTTTGAAGATCTATCACTCTTGTTGAATGCTGACCGTGACAAAATTCTGCTAGCCAAACAGAAAAAAAAAGAATTGGCTGCCGTTGGTGTGAGCATGGAGGGGTGGGGTTAACCTAACTGATGAGGGGCATACCTTGTCCCACGGTTTAGGATAGACCCTCCTGATGTAGTTGATGGTTGCATTGAGAAAAGGTACCCAGTGTGTGTCCTCTGACACTTGGTGAAATTTACCTAGGAAAAAAATGTTAAAACCTATTTGCAGAAGTTACATTTGTTTTCAAAAAGGTTACCAACTCAACAAGGTCCAACAGCTGGGAGCAGGATATTTGCACTAGTAAGGGTGAGGTTATGGCTTGAATAATTGTCCTCAGCCAAATCTGGAAAATGAGAGAACTGAAAATGAGTTCTTTGGATTTCAAACTGATATGGGAAAACCCATCAGTTTTGAAATAAAATTTGGGCTTCACAGAGCAGTTGTTATCAATATCTTAATCATCACCCTAAAATTCCTATCATCTGTTTGGTGGATTGTTGATTGTGTGATAATTATCCAAGTTACCTGATTGGTGGAACTGAACATTTCATCTGTGGCCTCATGAAATTGTTTTTAACCATTCCACTAAAATTATTGAATAAATTAATAAATGAATTAAATAATGAATAAATTATTCATTATTTGTATACTGAATTATTTGTTTCAATGCACAGAACAGCCATGGTACGAACAAGTTTCATTCAACGTATGTATGGAAGTTCCATTGCTCCAATCACAAGTGATGCCAAGACTGGGGTGGCTGTTTCACATAAGTGCTATGAAAAGTTGTAATTTTGTGAACTATGACATGCGATGTTCCGCATTAAAATGGAACATTCCATTTATCATCCGATAAAAACGGAACACTCAATTAAAAAATGGAACATTCCATCTGTTACCTCATGAAATTACTCATACCACAAACTCACAAACATTTGCCATTAATGAACTTGATGTTTGACCTACCTCCTTGGCATATATTGGGGTAAAAAGCATCCGGGTATGGATTTCCTCCTTGAAATGCATCCTGGTTGTCTAAGATAAGCTGTGATGTTAATAGAACGGATAAAAAAATGGCATTTCTGTTCCATTTGGGGAGTTGAGCGACAAATTGTGGTGAGCAATTGCGGGTACTTTGGGAACCGGGTACCCGATTCCCATAATGGGCGGGTACCCGTACATATTGTGAAGATCAGAGCAAAATGCAGAAATAAAGTTTGTCCCGACTCGTCCACGCCCACATAATTGTTGGTATTAAACAAAGGGCATCTCTTTCCCTGAGTGTCAAAATAATGTAAACATCCTCATCTCCAATGTAGACGACAGGGAATTGTCAGTAGCCGGTCTAAAAAGATATTTTATTTGAATTTTTTCCAGCAGCTTTCCGCTAAGTAATCAATAGAAAATGGTGCATGCATTACCAGAATGCTGGATCAAAATTTTCCCAAAGTAGTTTCGGGTAAAAAGTTTGACAAAATGGAATCGGGTACCGGGGTACTCGGCATGGCCCTAGCTACAAACACAGTTTCATGACTGCTCAAAAGGTATACAAGGGGAGCATCTCACAACTCAGAAAAGTCAGACCCTTCCATTTGGAACGCCTTGCTCTTTTTGCAGACTGGGCAGCTGATCGACCGGTACGAGGGACACGGCACTCCCATTGGAACGCTGCCTCAAAATGGCCTACGCGCAGGGCGAGTCATTCCCACTGACGCATGAACAGTCCAATGGAACAAGGATACATGTACATCCGACTATTGAGATGCTCCCTATTAAATATTCCACATCTTTTCCTTGACCAAATTAAAAACCGACTTCATCAAATACATAACTGTGAAAACAGTCACATTTACTTGGCTTTCAAAAACAAAATCAAATACATGCCCATAATCTAGGTTAACTACTTAAAACATAGTAGTTTTGAAAACTTCAATTTCAAATTAGTTTTTACAGATTTTAAGCCTTGTCATCACCAGGAAACTGAAAGTAAAATTTGGTTAGATTTGCAGGCTGCAGGAAATCTTGAATAAGAACAAGTAGAAATACATTTTTAGAGGGCCAAATATTTTTTTTCTGTTCATGTGGGACCACAGCTTTTTTGAGGCGGGGTGCAATGAACTTTAGCTATATCAAAAGCTCTGTGTTAGTAATGCTACCGACACAACAATCAAAAGGGATGAGACTTTGCAACCTTTTTGTAATCCACGCCGCCTGAATCATCTTCAAAATATTCTGTTGCTCTGTGCCCTACCAACAAGGAGAGAGAGAGAGAGAGAAAGTAGTCAGTGCAATTGTCATGATAGTAGCAAGTTTATAAATAGGCCCCCTAATACTCACTCATTAAAAATCCAAAAATAACAGGAGGCCTGCCATGAAATGTTAGGAGCTTTGATCCCCAGGGAAGCCTTTCATTTCAAACTACGCGTATCATCCTTTCAGGTTTTACATCGAGCCCAACATGCCCAAGACAAGTTAATATTTAAAACTGCAGGATAAGCCGGGAGTGACTAGATATTAACCCGTGAAACCTGGTCTGGTATTTTTCTCAAGACTCTTAGAGGGTTCATGCTTGGACTCTGTTTCTGCATCAATTGAAAAAGGAAATCCTAAACACAATGATAAAATTGGAAAATGAATAGCACAAATGGGTCGGATTCGAACCAGGGACTATGGATCTGTAGTTCAAATCACTACCAACGAAGCTATCGAAGCGACGTAAGGGATTCCCGTTTTTGAAATGTCTTAAATGGTGTTTTGCATTGTCCCCTCTTCATGAATCATTCGTCACCCCAGCTACTGAAAAAAAGTAGCGCACCAGGTTTCACGGGCTAGTATTAAGTCGCTTCCGGATAAGCCATGGCAAGGAGGAAGGAAATTAGATAGGCCTAGTTCACTTTTATTTTCGTAATCCGTTGGGAGGGGGAAGGTCGCACTGGGCATGCTAGGTCAAGGTCCAATGTGTTACTCTACGCGTCTGAATCCATCGTGTCATGCTTGTGAATATAAACTCACAAGAACAATGTCACTAGGCCTACAGCATGTACAGGCTATTTGTATGCACGGAGGAAAAATTATCATTGTATAATGTTATGAAGACATCAGTGATAATCACACTGTATTGGAACTAGTATTGCACAGATCTAACCCAAAATTGCTCCAAAGATGGAGGAGAACTGCTCACCTATTTCTATGTGTGTGGTAGTGCCGCAGCCTCTGGTGATCACGAAATCAGCCCACAGAAAAACCAAGACAGCAAGTACTTGACGAAACTTCATTCTGGTTTTAACTTGCGATTGTCACAAATTCAACATGATGTACACACACACAGGATCTGTCTCGAACGCATCACGACCACATTGTGATACGCAAGCGCTACGATAAGAGAAATTTAGATTGGTAACGTATCACCCTGCAGTATTACATTATGCTAGTTGGGGGCTGGAATTAAGACCTTAACAGGCTACTTTTCGAGGTCACATGATGAGATCACGTGCAACAATTGTTTTGACATCAGACGGCTGTTTAATTATAAGGCACTTTGATAGCTGCTGGTAGGAGGTTCGGATGAGACAAAACTCACGGAGGACTCTCAGTCTCAGGAAATATCAACACCATTTTCCCGTCTGGAAGAAACAAATCCTGTCTGAACGTGGTTCAAAGAAAAAAATTGTCATCTTGAAACTGCTGCACGTTTTAGAACAGTTTACCTTAACTAGGGGGAAAATAAGCCACAACGCAACATGAAATAGCCGTGACAAATATCTCAAGATTAGTATCGTTATTATTATAATGCTCTTAATTAAAATGTACAGAAATATGAGAAAGGCTATACACATGCATCAGAAAATTGGACAAGAAAATTTTTTACAAAAATCATCAAGTTCTGAAACTTTTACCGGGAACAGTTTCCTTAAAGAAATGAAATTATAGCTCTGTAGTAACAGAGTAGGCCTAACGATAACTTTTGAATTGAGGGATGGGCTAATCACTCCCCCCCCATTTTGTGATGATGTATGATTCTGCATGAATACTTCATCTGATGTGATGCGGATGCCCGTGTTACCAGAGTCACAGATCCAGATATCATCAACATCGACCTCTGTATAGAGTCCTAGAGGGTATCCCCTCCCCCCGCTTGCCGAGCAAGTCAACCCCTCTCCCCGACTTTCGCATTTCGCCATCTCCCCCAATTGCCGGCACAACTTGAATTTCCGCCACTACAGCCTATTTAAACCAACTGAAAACTTGACAAGTGAATTCTTGCCGTTGTACAAAGTACTTTTTTCTCTTCAACATGACAAGCTTTTGCTGTGAGTATAAGTTTCAAACCCAAGTCAGGGGTGGGTCGAAGTACACCACAAAGCTCGATTTTCAAAGCCAGTTTCCAAAGTCAAAATGTAACGTCGATCGGAATCTCTGGTCATCTTGTGTCGATCTCGCTACCATTTGACTGCTGCCAAGATCAATCCACTGAGCCCCGCCCCATATTGTTTTCTGACCTGTCACAGTCGGGATACTTATGTTTGACATGCATGCACGGCTGTAAAACGTGGGGCACCGGAAGAGAGTTACACGTGCTAAGCGCCAACGTAAGAAATGGGCGGGGCTTGCTAGATTGATCCCTTTAAACGGACGTTGTAAACAAGACTTACTGAATGATTATGAGAAATGACGGGTCAGTATCCAAAACAAGAAATAAAACAATACAAAACAGAAAAATACTAAACAAAAAGTACCAAAAATAATAAATAAATATTTACGAAATTAGCAATCGTGCTTGAACTTTTCCGTCAAGTGCAACCATTAATTTCTTGCCGTAATGTGAAACTGTTTTTTTCCTCTTTTTTTCGTCACGGTACCATGCATAATGTAAAACATATGTGGCAGCTAATTTCAACACAGTGGAGGAAAGTAAGTAACAAAGCAAGGCTGGAAATAAAGTTAAACACGGTATTTACAATGATTGTGAAATATGCTCATTCAATCATTAGCAACTTGGCTAAATTCTACAATAACTTGCTTCTGCAGTGAACTAAAGCTCACATGTACATGAGTAATACATATATAGTTACGGCGATCATCAATGAAGTTTAAGAAGCAAAACAAAATAAAACGAAAAACTAGTTCATAACACTACTTCTATTACGCCAAGGCAAACAAAATCTGCAAACATGATGACTTTTATTATTGTTATATACATTGATTACCAGTAATAGGAAATACGTTTTGACAAAAGTAACACAATTACACGCGCGTCCGATGGAATTCCGCAGGCTGCACCTCTCGTCACACTGAAATAAACGGCGCCATCAGCGTTTAAAATCCAAAAAGGTCGTCTATTATTATGACGAATGTGAACAGATTCACAGAACACAGAAAGCAAGAAAGTTCTTTGACATTTACCTTTTTGCAATAACTTGTGGCAAACCACCAACTTGATTATTGGCTCGCTCTGTGGGTAAAAAGTTGCCCCAGGAATCTAAACGCTGTTGCTAAGGATTTTTTTGATTTTTGAGTCAGGAGAGGGCGTCCTACGGTGATTAGCTTGACCATCAGCCTTTGCATGGAATGGCGTGACTCGCCCTCAGTTCGCACCGTCTATCTCCGACAAGAAGCTTTCGTGTGCGAAGCTTGTACCCATCGACGCACTTTCCGTAGCCACTCCAAGGACCGAAGAAGCATTTTTCTGTAAAAGAAGTTTTAGAATCGCCTTTTAAATTTAGTCTTTCAAAATATTCCCAGGGGTGAATCAAAATTATAATCAATCATTTAACCCTACCCATTCTGACAAGACCAACCCTACCCTGTTGTAACCCAACCTAACACAACCCATCCCAATCCAACCCATCTCAGCCCATCCCAACCCAACCGATCCAAACCCAACCACACAACCTAACCCACTCATCTCAACCTGTCTCAACCCAACTCACTCATCTCAACCCCGACCCATCTCAGCGCATCCTAACCCAACCGATCCCAACCCAACCCATCCCAATCCAAACCAACCCACGCAAACTCACACATGCAGAAACAAACTCATCTCAACCCAACCCAACCAATCCCAACCCAAACCATCCCAGCGTCCAACTCATTATGGCATACCCACCAGTCCCGTTCTTTCCATAGCACGGTTTAGTTCGAGTGATGGTCTGGTCACAATCTGCAGGGGTTATGTCTTCCCTCACTAATGTGCCCGTTATCGACCGTTTTCCGATCTCCTCGTCACAATCGCTCCACTCACCCCAAGTATAAACACAAGCTTTGGACAAAGAGTTTAAAAAAAGCAATACGTCGTAAAAGAAATTATCTGATTTTGAACACATAATTAAGAAAGCATGTGACTGCGAATCGTGACTAATGATTCAAATGTTCCCAATTTTATTTGCCGTGGACGTTCCTTCAAAGCCACCATACATGACCACGCTGCGACATATTACAATCGCATACATATTCGATACTGGACTAATCGGCACACAGAGAATCGCTAAACACAGTAAATAAACGAAACAAAAAGTGGATACATGGAATCTCCGAAAAAGAAGTAAGACTTGTGGCCACGATTATTCTTTTGTACAAAATATTCAGAGGAAATCACAAAGCATTATGGGTAGAATCAATGCTGACCTTTTTGAGGAATGAAGTGCCCACACTGGAACACAAAGCATTATGGGTAGCTTTTATCAATGTACAAAAATCAGAACCGCGTGTCACGCAAAAACGCAATTGTTGATCTGTGTTAACAGCACAAACGAACTTTACCCAATAGCCTAAGGGTTTGAAGAAATGACGTCATACACCCTGAAAAAATCAGCCCATCCCTGTGCCCAGTAAACGCTGTGGGGACGAGCGGAGGCCAATGCCTGTGCTTTCCCACACACAGGCTCGTTCCCCGGGTTCGTGTCATCGGCATACTCCAGACTCCGATCAGGGGGGTAGAGGAGAAACCTGTCACCGTCTTACCTACTGCGCATCGTTGGTGGACGTCCCTCACCAGACGACAGCCGGCCTCTTGCTTGGTCTGGTCGATGAGCGTGTCGTGTCTCTCACGCATGTCGGTGGTGGCGTTGCAAAGACTCCACGGGCCGAGCACGTATTCACAATCTGTGACATCACAGGAAGGAAAACTCCGTCAAAAATGTTCCTCCCATTCTCTGATTCATGCCGACAAGATTTGGAGTGCTTTGTCCATAACGAATGAATCAGTTTGGTATTGTAAAAAAGTCAGGGCTAGGCAAGAATTGAGCACGGGCGCAAGTCGAGGTATGGCTTCGCAGATTGGGCAAACCTCGCGCGCGCGTCTACTGTTCCCAAATGACCTCGAGCACACATTTGGGGCATGCGCTATTGGAATACCGAAATGTCTCATTCATTTATTCCATATGTGACTGTAAAACGCCTCTTTTAGATGACTGTAGCTCCGCCCTGAACACGGAGCTTCTGTTACATCTCACGCAGCTGGACAAGACTGATTATAAAACACCTAAAGAAAGTGCCTACCTCTTCAACGCGTTCAGGGCAAAAATGAATTTCAGGCAAAAGCTGTCGCCAAGCAAAGTTAATTATCTGCAAACTTTTATCACTTATCCAAGTGGCAAGGATAACAGGCGCTTCACCCCCGGTTGGCGATCGGTGACTGCCATAATTTTTGTCCTGACAGCTAAGGTTCGTAGACAGACTACCCATGGTTAGCCACAGCTTGTTTGTCTCAAAGTAAACGAGCGGCTACAGATTTTCAACGCAGTGTATCAATTTTAAAAGCCGTAGCCATGCAGAGTCGCGCGACCGGTCTTAGCCATAATCGTTGGAGGAAGGGGCGTGGTTTCCGTTAGAGCACAGCGTTGATGTATGTCTAAGGTACTAAGCCCAACCTGTGCATTTATTCAGTTTTCGTTGATCACATGAACTTCAAATTGCCAACTTCAAACCGGCGCCGCGGCGACAAGTCGACGCCGGCGCGGCTCAAAACTTATGAATTATGGAACGATGACTGAAAAACATGCCTGTGGCGCGTCTGTAAACAGGGCAAATGCGGACAAACAAAAGAGTCTGCGGCTAGACTTTGTAGAGGCTCACAGCCAGACTTTCAATGAAACTGATAAAGACGTTACCCCTGCAGGTTTACCGATTGTGTGGTTTGATTGACAGAGAGGAAACGAACAAACCTCCCGCCCCGCCCATAAAATACCCCACTCTCTGTTGAGGAAACTTGGCTGCTTATTACGAGAGACGCCCCTAGTCATGACTTTAAAGAAATCATGTAGTGGATATTGTTTTTATGCATATTATTATGTGTTACAAAACGACAAACATGTTAAAAACCTTCTTTCCATTGAAATTAAGAAGAAGGTGGTAGTTTTTAATTCTTGGAAAATATTTCCATCAACATGCGCACGTTTTTTGACGTTTTCAAACAAGGAACTCCTAGTCAAAAGGTTATAAGAACACTGCAAAAATCAATCCCTCGAAATCATCCAACCGCAATTTTTTTAAGAAATAGAGACCATTACTATGTCCAAACAGTTTTGCACGACAACCAAGTAAAAGGTGAAGTATACTCTCAGAAAATGTAGAAAGGTATCATATATACGCAAAGCTATGGAGAAAGCCCGGTAATATTACCAGCCTTGAATTCTCGGGAATGATTTTGCGTGATCTGAGTGAAAAGCATTTCCGCGTTTTTAATGAATCTTAAAATAACCAATGCTACAAAACAGCAAGAAAATTTCTGATAAGCTGAGTTCGCCATAAACACTTTTCCAGCATGTTTACGTAAACGTTCTTCAAAGCTTTATCACTCGAAAAGGGCAATTTGACTTTCCTTACAACATAATTAAGAGCGTGAGTCATGCAATTTGAAGTTGACAGAAAAACGTCCCCTCAGCAGTGTTCAGTGTGACTCTTCAAACTCCAGGCCCGACCACTGTATGCTGAGTCATGTACCACTTATGTTTCATGGCGGGAACTTCGATACTGACGCCTGATAAACGTCTAATCTCCTCTTACATTCAGCAGCACCTCCTTTACCTGGGGTGTAGGGCCTGGGATGCCCACCCAAATTAAACGTTCGTGTTTTTTGGACTGGTCCACTTTGACTGTGGGGGAGTTGTTTTTTGTGAGTAGGAGGGACTGACCACGGAGAATGATACCGACAGCGATGACTGCTTAGCTAAAGCTCAGGGATTTCGTAGCAACGAGGGGAATTCGTGATGCGCGGCGTGGTCAGATGGAAATGGATCGCAGAAAGCCCGAATGTTATCATACGTTACGGTAGGTTTGCAGGCGAGTAATAGGCCCCAAAAATCACAAATAATTTGTGTGCCCTTCAAATTCTCTGCTATTTTATAGCATTTTGTGGCATGTAGACTGGATGGTGTGTAAAATGGGAAAGATCGAAGCTACCAGCATTACCGTCACCCTATCTTTGTGGGGAAAAAAATGGACAAAAAGGGACCCTTCAAATTGGAATGTAGGCATCAGTTTCACGGCTACCTGTGATTATTTGTTGAAGAAAATATTTTCATAACTCATCGGCAACCCAGAACAATGAAGAGAAATTAACAAGGGAAATGAGCTTTGATTTTTATGTAAATATTTAACATCTAGGAAATATCTGAGAATATTTCCTCATCGATTGATTGATTTTTTTTCTTTTTTGCATGGGGGTATTTGTCACTGTTATCTATTGCAGTCTGGTTGTCTGCAATCCTAGGGTGAGGCAAGCAGGCAATGTAGCCTTAAGATCTTGTCTTAACTCATAACGACGCGACGGAGATGAGTCGTACACGCAGCCTACACATGCTCCATGCTGCCAGCTGTGCTGAATGTTTTGAACCATGGCAAATTCTCCAGACATATCCCCAGGTCTTCGACGGGAAAGCGGCAAATTCAAAGCGGGTGTGGCTCGGGCCAGCTGTGGGGGAGTTGCTCACTGATTCTTCCCGACGCTGTCCATTGCCATGAAGGAAAACTGACTTGAATATTGCACCCCTCCCAACAAAAAACACAAGGTCTTGGATCATGTCCCGCCACTGAGATTATAAACTCCATTCAAATCATGAGTTGTCGAGAGGATGGAGGCAGAGGAATTTAAAGAAAATAATCAAGGTGGCTGTGGCTGAGTTGGATGGGGGCGTTATGACCGCAGGCAGGCTGAAAAAAATGTGTTTTCTTAGATCTTCTGCTGGAAAGGGTGGATTCAACTCTCACAACATAAGCGGTCGAACGAGAAATCACTTTTAGTAATGGGGCTTGAATAGAGATGGGATGAGTACAATGACGTTTCGATTCAACTCAGCATAGATTTAATTTTGTTTTATGTTATAGTTCACGAAAACGGTATGTTGGATTTTCATCTAAAAAAAAACTTGACATGAAATCGCAAGCTACTAATTAAAAAAACCCGATGAAAATTCGTGTACGATCCGATTAAATGAGGTACATGTACATGTATATATATTATACAGACATCGGAGAACAGTTAAGGAGCGGATTCTGCCCCCCTGCTTTCTCCGGGGAGTGTTAAGTGGGTATGCATACGTACTGTTCTTGTTCTCCAGTCGCCGCTGGTACTTGTCGCATGGTTTGGTAATGATCTTCTTGGCAGGACACTCATCAGGGTCACCCTTCTTCAGGAGGTAGAGCCTGGTCTGGAGACTAGTCTGCACGTCGCAATCTGTCCAGTCCTTCTTGTTGTATTTGCACTCTGAGCGGGGAAGGACATATATACAGCTCTTATGCATGACCCAAACGAGGGCGCTGTATTTGGCTGACAAAGACAAGAACACCATGATATGACATGATCATAACATTAGCAATTAACAAGAAAACAAAACAAACTTACTTCCGGTGTTTTCCTCGAGCTCCACCGGGGCTTCTTCTCGCTGTCTTTTCGGTACCCTCTGCCTTCCTTCATCGTTACTCCCGGTAGCACCGCGGTCTCTGCCATCTCCGTGGTTACCTCCTTTCCTTCTGCCTTCACTGCTGTCTCCGTTCCCGGCTTGCTCCCGGTCTGTACACGGCACGCGACAGGGCCGGGCCTGCTCCTTCTTCTTGCAGTTTTCGCCTTCCCGCGTGGCCCGCTCCACGCCCTTGCCGCAAGACCGGCCCTGGCGGACCTCGCACGGCTGCCACCGCCACTCGCTGCACCGGGGGCTCGACCGGTCCTCGGCGGCGGTGGGCCGCTGGACGTCGGCTGAGGGCTCAGGCTGGTTGGAGGGATGCTGAGTCGGGGCCTGCTCCTGCTTAGTGCCACGGGAATCTTCGGTTGGTGGATTCTCGGGCTGAGCCGCGTCAGCTTGGGGCCGAGCTGAAAAATAAAATCAGTTAACGACTGATCTGTATTCTATCATTTGAAAAAGTAGTCCTTTTCGAGAACTGAAAAAAAATTCTCCGTAATGATGCAGTGCGTCTAACAGAATGTTTGTCTATAAAAAAACTAAATCTTCAAGGTTGTAAAACTTACACCTAACATTTTACACTCCCAACGGCTATGTTTAAAATAATAATCTCTTCTGTGTTTGGACACTGCTTTCTGCGTAATTTATGACAGAGACCAGTGTTTAAAAATTAAAATAAAAACGCAACAAATTAACATTAATGATAAAACAATTAGACTTCCAAGAGCAAGATAAATATGAATGTACTGGTAAATAAAAAAAATAAAATAAAAAATGTAAAAATTAATATGCTATTGATTTGTAATGTAAATGTGTGTGTTTTAATTTTAAAGTCCCCCCCCCCAATTAGGTTGGGGCGGTGCAGTTGCCCTTGATAGGAAAAGATTCTGTTAAAATTTGAAGTGCGCTCCGGTATTTTATTTGAGGGAGGTGGGCTGTACCGCGCGCCGCTGCCAGCCGTGGCAAGTTACTTAACCCCCGTCTGAACTTGTCATCGCTCGCTAGATGCTTCTTTGATCAGCGCCAACCGTGGGGATTTGTAAATGTCAGCGCATGGAGTCTCAACATCCTGAACTTGGATGTAGGTTCGTCCCTGAATTTAAACCACATGTGTGGGAAATGAACAGGTTTGGAAGACAATTGAGCTTTAGTTCGGTATTTCAACAGCGCACGCCCACAATCAGCGCGGCCCTATCCGCTCCGAGTATGAACAAAAGAGGGTGTGTTTTGAAATGAAACTGACAGTCCTTTGGTACGCATTCACCGCATAGACGCTCAAGTTCACGCGCGTTTGACGTGGAGCATTCTGAGTACACGCAATGAATAAAACATGGTTTCTTTACGATATCTACATATTTAATGAGCTTATTTTAATGCATTACATCGACAAGTTATAATATTTAATTTCTGCATTGTGCATGGAAGTACTAAATACAAGGTTTGGAACGCACCACGATGTGAACAGTTCCCTTTTGTCAGTTCGTGTGATCATAGAGGAAGGACACAGAAGGAGTTGCAACTCAGGCACTTCAGAAGTGTTCAATTATGGTCGCCGCCGAGTCAGACGAGTATATAGAAAACATCAAAAACTGCCTGATTACTGCCTGCATCTTAGCCGGACAAGCAGGGCCAGTAATAGGCTAACAATACATATAATTTTTGCTTGCAATTAAATACAGTCTGTCACTGTGACAAGGAAATACAGAGAGAAGGATTCCTGATATTAGACCTATTATATTATGATATTAGGTCATACCAGTCCTGAGGTGACAGATAGAAATTCTTAAATGTTATTACTTAACTCCAAAATTGGCATCGTAATTTGAATCCAAAGTTGCTCATGATTCTCCAAATGAACTAGCAACCTGTAGTGAGGGGGATTTCGGAATGATTCCAAGATAAGTACATCTATGTATCAGTGAAACTTATTTTGAGTGGTTTGTAAAGTGATTCGAAAAGTGCTAACCATACTTTCACGAGGTTGATATAGCCTTCCTCCATGATATAGCACTCCTCAATTTCATAGAGTCCTGTGGTGGTTTTAGTCCGGAAGGTTTCACTGCAATGACACCCGTATAATAATGAATCCAACGTGCAAGATGAAGAGAATACAGGTATATATCCAGCACTGAGTGTTGACTGCCCAAATACTTGATTTCATAGAGTCCGATAGTTTTAGTCCGATAGGTTGGGCTGCAGTGACCACGTGTAATAATGACTCAAAAGCGCAAGATAAAAGGTAGGAGGTCAATTCCGATCGGTTACTTTCAAGCAAGGTTTTCTCATCCCTTTCTCTTTTCTTCGTGGCTGTTACCTTTTTTCTTTTCCCCTATTTTATTCCAAAGGGTGGGGGTGGTACGGGAAGCGCCCGATCGCCCAACCACCCTCGCAACGCCCACGCAGGGGAGGGCTGGGGGCAATTCTCACAGCCGGGTCCGAGTCGACGGTTTGCCCTGCCAGCTTTCTGTTACATGTAGCATCTGTTGCGACAACAGCCAAATCCGCGTAGTTACCAGGAATGAGCCATTTAAAACCCAAGGTCTCGCGGGAACAAAGCGCGCGCCTGAGTCAGTCAGTGTACGGCTGCGCTGATAGGACAGACTATCACGCGCGCGTAGCTGTTCTCGATTAGCCTCGTACACGGTATGCGCTGTTAAACAACCGATCTGGTCCTTGGATAGTATGGGCAGAACACAGACCTGTCCTGAATGAGCTTTAAAACGTCAAGGGCAGATCATTGATTTTTTTTTTTCGGGGGGGGACCCCCAAATGGGAATTTGTTATGTAAGATTTTATGGCCTTTCGAAGGATGAGGCTACATTTTAGGGCTCACCATCTTACACGCCTCTTGAAGGAAAGAAAATGAAATAAGCTAAATAAATTGCGTTTCTTTCATTATTATTTTCACACAATTTCGGATTTGTCTTTTCCCCCCTTTTTTCGGGGGGGGGGCATGGATCCACTCTTGAGGAGCGTGAGAATAAACCGAAATGTCTCGCTCCCAATTCGTGAGGGTCGCCAACCCTGAGATTTTCCACAAATCGGTCTGGACGCTTTGTCCAAAAAAAATACTTCTTGACTAAGTCTGACCACATAGATACCAAGCGCACCTTCGTCTGATTGATCGTTGGCAGGTGGCACGGTTTACTCTAAGTAATTCCCAATTTGCGGGCAAAAAATGGAAGTCGGCCAACAGTGGAACTCGATAACGTGAGTCTATTAGGCAGGTGTTTTTATATTCAATTTGGCATCCCAGCCCCCCTCGGGGGGGGGCAGACCTATATTTGCCTATAAATAGGTTAAAAGTAAAGATTTAATTATATTTGAGAGCATGCATCATTAACTTAAACTGCAGTCGACAAAAGAAACAATTTTTATTCTAAAAGGGCGATGTTTTTTTAAGCTAAAGGACTCAGGAGGTTCCTGACCATCACATAGCCGGAGGTGGGGGTGGGGATGTACCCCTGGGACTTCGGCCGTCCGACCTTTATGAATCTTGGCCCACATTTTAATATATTCATAAGCACATGTACATCCATGGCGTTTCCAACGCAGAGTGTTGTTGTTACGGTCTTAATTTACAGTTTACACTCTCACTGAATCAGCCGCGTGCACTGAGCGTGCATTAATGGACAAGTTCACTTGGGGGGGGTGTCTCAATGACGGGCATTAACGCTAAACGGGCCTGTCTGATTTCTATAAAGACCCCAGTTGTCACGGTAATCGTGAGACAAGTTTCTCAAAAGTCCAAATTTACACTTGTCCAAAATGAATGCTGGTTGGGTACTGATGAAGACTTGCGCGTGTGGTCTCATCTCGAGGTAAATTACCCCCACAGTCATGGAATAACCTACGAGGTATGCACCATTTGGGTTAATAACCTTGGAGATTTGGGAATTCTGTTGTTGGTACATTTTAGTCCCGGTATACATTTCCCATAAATTCTGTCCATTATTATCAAGCTCTCATCGACAAGAATGTGTCTACAGTATTAAACAGTGCTGCCTCAAGTACAGGCCCTTCAACATTGTGGGCATTCCGCAGAAAATTCCCACGCCGTCTGCGACGCTCGCGGGCAAACTGTGGTTGTGTGCATGTGATTCGGGGCTATTTATTGTTTATTTATCCGCCCTGAGCGGAAGAGCACCCTCACCGGCAAAAGACGGACAGATGGTACTGATTAATGATAGTTATTTCGTTGCGCCTACTCAGCGTTCTCCGCGTCAAACGCGCATAAACTTGCGCACCTATGCGGTGAATACAAAACACAAAACGACTGTCGATTTCATTTCAAAACATGCCCTCTTTTATTCCTTCTCGGAGCGGATAGAGAGACGCCTTGCACTGTACACACTTTTTCAATGGATAAGAAGAGCACAAAGGAACCAGTCCATTCCAGAGATGGTGGTTGCTATGCAACCGCTTGCTCCGAATCACAGCAATAGTGTCTTCTAGTCTGGGAAATTCAAAACGTGCAATCAGACAACCCAGTGCGGCAGATTTTATTCAAATTTATCCCGCTAAAGCTTATTTCCATTTTATTTTACTTTGAAAGACCTGTGATTCAAACGTAATTTAAGTGATTTCTTTTCAATCACGGCAAGGGATAAGCCAGATACGTGGAAATGGAAGCTGTGCGTACATGTACAGGAAGCGTCGTATCGTTGCTGCTGTTTGCGAATTTTGTATGATGGTCCAGACTGCACGCCAGTCCAAGTCATAAATAATGTACTAACTCATGTCAGAGGTCAAGTATGTCTTCCGTCCCCATGGATCGATTCTGTTTCCTCGACTCCTGCAGAATGAACCCCCGGGGTACTAGTTGCCATTTATTGCATTAATGAATCATAGCGGCCAACGTGACGTTTGGATTTCCTCAGCGAGAAATCTTAGATCCACTGCAAATAAATCTCTGCATATGTCGTTGGTTTCTGGCAACATTTGGTGACGGCGAAAGGCGAACCGAATTCCCCGACTTGGGATTCTGTTGTTATGAGTGGGTAATATATTTTGACACAGTTACATTGTTTGGCCGCTTTCACATCTCGCAAATATCGCTATATTTAGACGGTAATTTGCAGATGGACAAAATGGACCTTCAAGTTGCTTAATTAAATTAATATGCCAAGTGATCCCTGCTCTTCCTTGTCGCACCACGTAGCAAGATCAGCGTCACTAAAAATGAACAAGAGTTTTATTTTCAAGAGTTTTATTTTCCCTACGTGCGTCGTTCACCGTCCCCGCGTCTCGCCCTTCGCAAATTTGAATAACAAAACCATAGTGCAAGAAAACACGCTCTACTATGACCGAATTATAGTCCATATAATATATATTTGACGGTCAATAGTATCGGTGCTATATATTTCAATGGACTTTAGAAATAAAGAGAACGTGGAGAACAGCCACGAAAAGGTACGCATGCTTAGCCAAAGTTTGGAAGCATGCGTACCAAAGTTCTGGAAGCATGTTGAAGTCTTCCAGTCGATGTTTTGAAGAAAAGGGCGAATTGAATGGAGACTAGTGGTGAAGCAGAATCCATCATGACATTTTGTAGCAGGTCACAAGTTACTCAGAAACTTGTTAATTTTCCGTCTTGAGTCACGTTTGAGGTGATGCAAGAGAACGGAGACGGAGGAATGTTACCTTTCTGCAACCCGTTACCCGTGACCAGACTTAAGTCTTGTAAATTAATGTCCGATAAAAAAGTGTGGCTCGACTTATGATGGACTGTTCCTATTATATAACTTGTTCCATATCACGGAATGACCTTTGAGACGGTCATATTTATCTAATGAGAAGCGTGTAAATTCAAGTAAAGTTATCATCGATTCGCCTCGTTAATTTTTGAGATTTTTCTTCAAAACCAGATATTAAACTTGTTTAGAATCAGTTAGAGACTGATCCTCGTCACATAATAATCCCAACCCTGATGTGAAATTCGGCTTGACCTTAATTTTAACAGGAAAAGTCTTCACGAAGGGAAGAGGGAAAAGTTGGTCGCAAATCAGCCGCAAAGTACGCCTGATTTGACAAAGTTTAACCTGACATCAGATCACTTATCTGTAGCAGTTGTCTCATCGTGACAACCGGAAGCTGACACACAGAAATACATACGCTTTATCAGCAAAGAGGGTTTTCCGATATCAATGAGCGTTTTTTCCATAGGACTCGGAAGCAACCATTAGAGGTGGGGGGGGGGGTTAACGAAAATCAGGAAGGGGAATAAATTACTGAAGAAGGGGCGTAATTAAAGAGGAAGTGGAACAAATTATGATGCCGAGGTTAATGTGAGAATATATGGCGAGGGGAAAAAAGAGAAATCAAAGTGATGAAAAATTGGTTGGCCTTGTTTTGTTCAACGTCATGAAGCGTACGAAGCCCCTGTGTGTTGATACATCGATCATTCCGATTCAGACGCGCGTCATCCCAACCAATGAGAACGACCGACTTCTTTTGTTGACCTGATTAAAGGGAGACACCTTTCAGTGGGTAGGTATTTAGATTCAGTGTTCTGAATTATCTTGTTGCCACCCTTTCGATAACTGGGTACCTTCGTCAGAGCAACCAGATTCAGTTCTCATGGAAACTGTTATATTTTTGTCAATATTCTAACCACCGTGCTACACAGCCCTTTCATATTTCTTTGAGAGCGGGAGGTTGTTTTATCAAACACGGCATGAAAGCTTCGTTGGTCACCACATCGAGAAACAAGACATCGACTATTAGGAATCACGAATTCTGTCGTTTCATCGACTGGAGCAGCACCACGCAACACCGCACTCACCTGCTTGCATTTGGCACATTTGGCTACATCTCAAAAAAAGATAATAAAGGAACAAATTCAATGTTTCTACCCATACAACATCAACTTAGTATTTTTTGTAAGACATGGCAAATCATTCAGCCTGCAAAATAAGAAAATAGGTTGTCAATTTTTAAATTTTTTTTTACACGTTGAACTTTACTCCATAACTCATTTAAACTGACACTGGATGAGTATATTAAAGAAAATATTTAAAGAAATCTATTACGCGATAGTACAGCCTTTTCTGTTAAAATCTAATTTCGTTCCAACCAGATTTTTTTTAGATCAAGCATTCATCAGTTTGACACTCCTCAGCCTAGCTGCTTGAACATCTGTTTTCCCCTTTGCTCCCGCAGACGGGAGTTTCAGCTACGAACCGTGACTGTGCTAGATAACAAGTTTTTGTCCCACACGTCAATGATTTCTGAGTTTGCTTCCGCAACAGAGAAAGCTTTTTCTTGACGATGTGTATCCCACAGTAAAAACTCATCCATCAGCGTAGCCGTGGAAACCCCTATCATCGAGTTTTCCGCGTCAACAAAAGTTGCTGCAATGAAAACGAAGCGTGACAGCTGACAAGTTCCACCCGTCTAAATCGAAAAGAAAAAAAAAAGAGGGCCGGCTGCCAAACCAAAGGGCTCTGGAAATACGCATTTTCATTTCTGCGTTGCCAGCGTTGAGAGGTCACCCCCTCAAAGGTCAGAACCTTACCTCTTTTCCCGTCCCTGCGTCTGTCTTTCCTGTCCCGGCTCCTCTTGCCCGCCGTTGCCAAGGCAACGCAAATTGACAGCACCATGAGTACGAGTATAAGTTTCCTCATGTTTTCCTGTTTTTCCAGAAGCCTGGTAGATGTGCACGTGGCGATGCGCAAACAGCTGTTAGGACCGTCAGTAAATTCTTTAAAAAATGGCGATTATTAATTGATATTTTGGTGACATTCTGTCAGCTGGTTTCAAACTTA
Organism: Acanthaster planci; assembly: GCF_001949145.1. The sequence continues at coordinate 878,089 of NW_019091375.1, forward strand.
ATATCACAAGCAGTGTTGACTCACTTAAATTTTGCTTTGAAACGGTTAACGTGCGGTCGTTATGACACTCGCATAGTTGGGCATTTTCCAAGTACATTCTAAAATTGCCCTAGAATGCATGACAGCGCATCACAGATTTCGAATTATTTTCCGGTTGAGGTGGCGTGGCCCGGAACCTGCAAACCAGGGGAACGCCCTCATTCCAACAGCCACACCCTTTCCCCGGACAGCTAAACCACGCCTGATTTGAACAGGCACCAGGGGCGTAACCAGGATTACGAGAAGGGGGGTTCGGAATGAAATGACATCGGATTCCAGGGTCGAGTGTCATGCTCCTCCAAGAAAAAATAAAAAGGTCGTCAAATCCAGCAATCTTGTACATTTTGAATGGCCCTAAAACAAATAAAAAACATCTGAAGATAGTTCTTGAGACAGGGTTTTTGTTTAAAGAAATAGAAAAGGAGGCTCGCTCAAAGCCCTGAAGCAGCCCCTGCAAACGTCCTTGGACGCCTCAGCAAATTATTGCTTTCAAAAATAGACTGCACGAGGAAATACAGTTAACAATTTTGGCATACACGGTAGAAACGGCGTTTAGACTTGAAACACATTTTGTATCCATCCATTATCGTCAGAATTTACGACTTGTTTATTGAAATGCATATAGGAGTGGGTTTAAATGCTAATCTCTTTTCCATGGTACACGTTCAGCTTGGTGAAATCCGCTTAAAATTTAAATACATTCCTAAACGCCTTCCAGTCTAAATGGCTAAGTATGCCGCGGGCGAAACTGTTTCAGAAGGGGGTTCAAAGTGTTTTACTCTGTACGTCGGCTTCACGGTGTTTTTAATAGGATTTCCTGCTATTTAGTTTGTAATTAATTAACGAAACCGTCCAGATCTGGAGCAAGTGGCAAGAGGTAATTGATTGTGATGCCTTAAATTCTGTTTTCGCAAAAAAGTTCGACATACATAGCCAACAGTATAATCGGGCAAAAGTTTTTAATGTCTTGTGAGTCGACAAATGGGCCTGAAGTTAAACGCACAAGACAACTTATGCGAAGGTACGAGGAACAGGACAAAAACCAACCATAAAAGGTCGAAATGGCAGCACAACCTTAGATTTAAATTTCAATAAATAAATCGCTTCGGGAAAACAAAACAGCAGGTTCAAATCAAAGTGATTGTATTTGTAAAGCCCACTCAAGGCAAAAAAAAAAATTGTCAGGAAATCAACGAAGCTTTGGTATTATTATTTTGGTAACTTTTGGTTAACACACATAAAAAAACTAACATCCTGAATTCTTCAAGTATAGAGCCTCTTTCCTTTTTATCTCCCTCTTTTTGCTCTCTTTTCAACAAAAATGTTTTTGCGTCTCAGTTATATCTGCAACACATGTGGACGGGGAAATTTTCAGTTCCGGGCTTGCCTGAAAGATCAGATTGTCTCGAGTACTCCAACTAGACGTCGGGATCAACCCGCCAGACATGACACAACTTGCTCACAGCCTCTCTCAAACCCCCGTGACGAAGCGAGATTGCGACCCCAAACTCTTATGAAAAAAATCTCATCTCTTTATCGACCTAGTCAACGAACCGTTGTGTGCTAGAACACTCCTGTTTAAATAGCTTTTATTTTGATTGACGTGTTGCCGATCACGTGTCACCGAATTACTCGAATCTTTTGAAGTCTTCTCTGAAAACACGTTCTAATTAACGGTAAATGGAACGCCATATTCCGTGCTCAATTAATTTCTTTTTTGGGGGGAACTCGAATGTATAGGGGTTCATTCAAGCGAAGGTTTCTTTGAGATTTAATTATTCCGGAAATGCATGGATTTTTGGGGATTTTTTAGGCAGTGCTGAGCAAAGAGGATTGTTTCACCCGTAAAATCAAAGAGGCGAAGTAGAGAGGAATGCAATAATTACGTTCTACCTGTGACAGGCACCTCGAGAAATTGTTCGAACCACTGCACCCTTTCGCAGTATTTAAACTGTGCATGCTAATCCAAAGATTAGAATTATTCTAATTAGAAGTGGTAGCACGCTTGCTCGTGGGTTGCATGCGCGCACTAGATATCGTTTCAACCAATAGGGTGTTAGATCTTGCCAAGATGAGCGCTCAAGAAATAAAACGCGCGCGTCATGCTGCATTTGTGTCTCATTAACTTTTTTTCTCTTATCTCCCGTGTCACTACAAATGCATCGTGTTCAGTTTAAATAACACACTGTTAATCTAATTAGGCATTATACAATCTTCAAAATAACAATGACCCAAACAATCATATTAATAGCTTTCATAGGTTTAAACAAGGTTTCAAAGCAGATCGAATGCGATTTTTGCACGCCGTCTGTTTGACCAACTGCATTTTGTAATGGTCAAAATTCAATTTTATCACCAGGATCAAAATAGTTCAGGCCGATGACCATCTGTTCTTTTGAACACTGCCCGATAAACGGACTCGAAACGTTTTTCTTGGCCACAGAAAATTAGGGCTTGAGACGGTTTTTTTCCTGCAATCTCGCGTATATACAGCAATATGAAAAGAAAAGTATTACATTTAACATTATATAAAAAAGAAAACTTACCTTTTCCCGAGATTTGGTCTCTCTTATCCAAGAAGTGAATGTCCGGGTGCTGGGACGACACGTAGCTAAATAACCGGCCACAGACTGTCGATCAAGCATCAATCAACACCGAACAATGAATTCGAACTCCGTGTTGAGGTGGAAATGTAGAGCTCTCGATTTACACAAGTTTTTTTCCCCCTCCTTATTTTAATCGGTGTGCCCAGCGCGGAGGGCGGGGTGTATGTTGTTCTTTGTTTCCCGAAACGGTGGTGAGTTTTGTGAAAAGCCGAGTGGTTGGTTAGTCGCCCGCGGCGCAGGGTCGCGGGACCGTGTTTTTACAGTTGGTTCCTGGGGGACAGAACCGCTTCACCACGGCTGTGCCAAGACGCACAAAGCCGCTCCGGGGTGAATGCCTCTCGGACTCAGCAAACCAACAAAACGAAAGAAACAGGCCAATACCCTCCAGTTGCACTGTGGCAGTCTGAAGTGCAAAACGCCGAGCTGCGCACACCAGGAAAAAAAGTTCTCTGCTTTTACCCGAGCCCCATCGAGACTTCCTCCAACCACTGTCACTCATACATCACGTCTAGAATTTCGTAAGTCAGCGGTGGTGGTGAACGGTCCCACAACTATTAGGGGAATAGCCGGGGATACGCTTACACACCACGCATTGTGCCCTTATTGTCGGCGCATTACTGCACGGCTTTCAGAAAAGATACTTTTGTATTTCTTTCCTTCGACTGAAGGAAGCAGGAAAATTGCTAAATCTTATTTTTTTCCTTTTTTTTGGGTCAATTTAGCACTGTTTTTTTTTTATACCGCGGCCTCAAAATATGCAGCTTTCCCTGCACTAGAAAAGTCTTTAAGTAAACATGTCTTCAACCTTTGCGCCCAATGCAAGCACAATACTCACTCCCTTGGGAGGCGACTGATTGTTGCACTTGATCTTTCCTGACTTGACGGGGCCTCTCGAGGGGTTTTTCCGCCTCGTGGAGCTTGAGTCCACGACGCCCGCTGAAGTCATGCCGGCCAATCGCCGGCCCGGGACGGGGCCGCAAGCGAGTTTGAAACACGGTGTAACCTGCTTGTCCCGGACATTGAATGGGTGACCCGCCTTGGCCGAGGGCCGTTCTGTTACGGAGATTATCGCTTGCTAATCCAAGTCAATCACTTAGTACCCACAACCCAGGGCATGCAATCACCCTTCGAGGAACTTTCTCCTTTTCTCAGGGGTTGTTCTGCACATGCACTCTCCGACACTTACAACCAACGACGTGAACCCACAATTACCTCAGAACAGTGCTCACAACGTTCCCTTCGATCAATCCCGTTCACAAGTCGGCTATACTCAAGAAGCCTTTTGGAGTTAAATTTGAATTACATCTGGTACAATGGGTTCTTGAAATCCAAGTGAACATAACAGTTTGAATTAACTTGTTACGTTCATGCGCAATCAGATAACACAGTGTACCAGATTTTATTTAAATTAACTTGCACAAGGCTTTTCGAAAAGCTGGCGAGGTCACCACTTTTTTCTTTTAGTTTGGGAACCTAAGCATAAAATGAAAGCAAATTGACATGAAAGTTCACTGCACTTAATAGCACTTAAGATTTAAAATTATTTTAAATTTGTGATTGATATATATAAACGATTCAATCAAAATTTGGAAACATAAAAAGAAACTAGGCACGGAACTTAACTCAAAAAAGTCTGGCTCCACCCGGGTTGAATAATTGAAGTGGGTAAAAAGATTCAGTAAACATGATCAAAAACAGCCTTCATATGAAATAAGGTCTATTCACAAAAGCTCCGCCCTCGCAGACACAAGGACGAAACTAGAACCTTTTTTTTGGGGGGGGGGACATTTAGACATTTTGTCCCATGTAACCTTCTATGGTCTTTCTAAGGCATGAAGGTACATTTTAGGGTATTTATATGCTTTTTAAAGGAAACAAATGAAACGAGATCATAAATCGCCTTTCCCTCATTTATCCTGTTATTTTGTCGGGGGAGGGGGTGGCGGGCATGGCCCGTTGTCCCAAGCCACTGCCCAGACCGCTCATGCGTAGGTCTAAATGGTATCCCCGGTATGGTGTGATTCTATTCCCATGGGGAACATTTAAGATGGAATTTGTTTTCAAGGCTTCTCTCCTTTAATTTCCATTTCTTCCCCAACTTTTGTTGAGGTTTTAACAAATAACGTAAGACACATTTTCGATCAAACATCGATCAAGCACATACACTTTTTAGCATTTTATTGTCAATGTTTGAGCACAAATATGAGTCCCTGGTCAAGACGTGGCCCGGCTAGTTGTGGTTCGTGCGTTTCAGCTATTTTCGTCTTATGAGCGCCCTCTCGCGTATCAACAACACAACAACGTCTTGACCAAGACTAGATTAACCATTATAGTTGCAATAGATTTTTACCTTTTTCTCCTGATATTGGCAGAATAATTCCTGTAAGCAACTCATGCTAATCAGTTATCTTGAAAGGCTACACTTGGGCTGTTTCTCCCAATAAAGCAAACATGGAAGGAGAAAGAAATTATTTTTGCAAAATGCGTTTCCCAAAGACGTACACATGTCCTTTCAGTGGATTATGAGAGCGGAAAATGAGGGCGCCGTTTCATTTAGTTACCCTCCCATTATTAATTTTTGAAGCATCGACGGTGCCCGAATCACTTGGTCGCGGCTTGAAATTACACACATCCCTATGGGAAGTAGCTACAGCCACGACCATAGGGGTGCAGTCCATTAGGCCTAATGCATGCCCCGTTGAAAACAGTGTAAAATCAGCACTGTTCGGGGCCCAATAACATGCACGCCAACACCCCTAAGACTTCTGAAACACAGATTAGATTATCGTGTGGTCCCTAATTTTTCAATTTCTTTTCAATTTTTGGTGGGCTAACCAATTATAGTTTTAATAATTCTCACACAACAAAATCGCCCCCCCCCGAAAGTGAATTTTCCGAAGTCTGAAGCCATTTTTTAAGTGCCAACCCTCTACTAGATATCAACCCCTGACGTCATGAAAAATGTCAGTCTTACACAGCTCGAGAACGCACTAAATGAAAAATCAACTTACTTTTGAATTTCTAACATCTTTGCCTCTAAACTTCTGACGATAGCAAGCTAATTATGCATTACAAATCAATCATCAACTTGGAAGCTTAAAGACAACTGGAATCACAGTAAATGTTGGGATAATTTCTAATCTTAACTTTTAAATCCGAGTGTCGAAGCTGCAGTTTGGCCCGGTAACGTGCAATGGCTAATCCGGTTGATGAAAGTAATATGGTGATCGATCATCAGGCTCCTGAGAAGTGCTTATTTCCAGGGGCTGACTGACATAGTTTTTTCGGTGGCTTTCGAGTGATGTTTATCCCTGCTGAGTCCTCACGAATACGACTGTTGCTGTTCGATCCCTGGAAGCGAGCAACAGGTAGGGGTGGCATTTGTCCCTCCCTCGCGGTGGCATTGACGGCAGTAGGCTCGCTAGCGCAGACCGGCAAGGCGTCGATGGAGGCAAAGTCGACTTTCACGGGGAGCCCGAAGCACTGCTGCTTGATGTCGATGCCCGGGCAGTCCCACGACCCACCGAAGATTAACATGTCGTTGGTGTTGAGCCGTGTCACGCACTGCACTGTCAAGTTGTAGACCCAGAAGTACTTGCTGCTGGTGTCCAGGGACACGTTCAATCGGTAGTCGGGGACCAGCAGCCGGTTGAAATCGGCCAGGATCATATCGGCCACGTCAAATCTGAAAACCCGCTTTATGACCTGTATGTCAGTGGGCTTGCAGGTCCGGTTGGCCAACGTCACGTTGAAGACCGTGGACAAGGTCAACGACTGACCCTCCTGGGCGATTGCCGGGTAGAACTGAGTCACTACGGGCACTCTCACCGGCTCGGTCGACTGACAACTCACGAAGAGCGCTAGCATCATGGGACAAAACGCGACAAGGCTCCAGATCATCTTTGCATGCACAACTTCAGCTGGAGAAACAAGCAAAAGAACGAAATTCAAGATCATTAATTTAACTTTAAATTGAAGCGAAGACTGCTGTGCAAACGCTGATACGAAGCTCCATACTGCAGCAAAATCGCTTGGAATTTGTTAATCTTCAGATAAGCTAGAACATGAATATATTGCCTTTGCCAGTTTTAAAGTTCAAATTTACATAAAACACGTGATGTAGACTTACGTATACACTTATCAAGCTTCGACTTTGGTATTCCAAAGTTTACTAATGTGTGTGTTTGTTTCATAGCACAATTCCGACTGCCGGGGGTTATCAATTCTGAATGAAGTCGAGTATGGTACCCATGATATGTACGACATGTAAAGCATAACCCTATTGGCCTCCTTGCAGAGTATTCTGCGCGTCGCGTACTACTCCATTTAGACAAGACGTGACACGTTCTATCTTGATTACCCTCAAGTATAAGAAATCTGCAACTTTTGGCGATAACAGCCTCGAAAAAAAGGTGTGTATAGGTCTGCTCTTTTAATGCCACTGTCGTGGTTTTCCTACAAGTGGCTTCTTACACTACGGTTGGCTGTCGGTATTGAAAGTCAAAGAATAACACACAATTAAGTGCTCAAAATCCCACGTAGTTACCACCAAAGATGATATAGCACCGATGGGTAATTCAGCCATAAATGTGTTATCACATAGGCGCCATTCGAGTGTGAACGGTATTGTGTGTGCGTGCCTCTCGAAGCGCCTGCGCATTGACAGGCACTGCGCAGGCGTAGTCCAACCAGAATGGCGCCCACGTGATAACAACGTGTTACTCGTATTCATGGTGAAGTTCCCCATCTTGCGCCGCTACCCGGCGCTATATGATCTTTGATTATCAGAACAATAATAATACACGTGGTCCTACTACGAATGAACGGCCACTTCGCCCTTAACCAGATCGTCGATTCCTATTCCCCCCATTCAACTTCGTTCGCCGCACCAAAATCGTTCATTTTTTTTTCTTTTAGCTTTTAAATAACAGAAGCATAGGGCCTATGCAACAAATACAAATGTCGACAGTTTGAGTACCGGGCTAAATCAGACGTTCCGCTTCAAACAACTTGCAAAGGCAAATATGTTGTCACCACAACTGAGCTGAAAGCCGGAATTTTCAAAAACTGTACATGTAATATTGGTATTTTTGAATTCAGCAGAAAGACAGCTTTCCGATCGTTTCCACGTAGAACACTTGTGGTAAAGGTAGGGGCCTATAAGGTGACAATATGGCATTATTCTGGCAGCTTTGCGTCTATGTTCCCGACATTGTTTCAACATTTCAGACCAGGCAAGAATAATGCTATCGTCAAAATTGCTGAGAAAATGACATTTTCAAATATGTGATTCTGCGAAATACTTGGAATTTATTAGGAGACGGGTCAGGCCTACTCTTTCCAAATACTAAAAAACCCCAAACTGACCTCCACTTCAATATGACTTTGAACCCTCAAAATAGGAAAGAACAGGATGCGCCTTTACTCCCATTTTGTTGTGACAGGTCATGATGATCAGTGTATATTTTACTAGACAGCCTATTTTGAGTCGACGGTGGTGCGCCAAAGCGGGAAATCGCCCGTCACATATTGTTTTAGTTACGTCACGAGGCACCGGGCCATCACGTCAGACCTTCCGGTGCCCAACAGCCCTGTTAACTGAGTTTTTTGACCGGGACGGTACGTCCATCCCAAGGGATCGACTCCAGCTGCTCAGAGACTTTCTGGTACGTGCCGTCCGCCGTCACACCTCGAGGAAGAGGGCACCCTCACCTTCGTCGGTGGAGCGTGACGTCACATATATCCATTGCTAAGACCATTGCGCTCTCTATTGGTCCAGCATGGCGCTAGTGATCTCTGCTCCATTTGCTGTGCGTAGCAGCTCTTCATTCTCGGGCCGTCGAACGAGGGCTGAGGGAAAACCCAACACCTTTTGCCATGTACATAAAGTTTCGCGTACCCTGCAGGCACGCCAATTGTGAACTTTTAACCCTCCCTTAAATCCGTGCAGAAGTCGAGACCAGCCGTTTACAATGCACGAAACACAACATGTACAAACATTTGCACCCAAGACATTCCACAAATGCGTCGTCTGGCAGAGACCACGGAGAATTAGAAGATCCATTCCATATGAATTGCATGCAACGCAATAAACTCTTGAAAACAATTCATTTTCAGAAACATTTTTCTGCAATGTTGTCATACACTGAATAACACAGAGGTAGGCCTATAATACATAAGGTATTACCGTACCTTTTAACCAAAAAAACTGCACATGCTCATTTCTTACCTCTTTAATTTAGCATAAAACAGAAATTTAAGTTTCATTACTGCAATACTTGATTTCTCTTGAGCTTTAAATACTAGTTAAAAAAAAAACGACAGCCAACTTGATGATTACAACCAATTTGAAACAAGAAATGGTACGATAGTTTCGGCTGAAGAAACTATGTACATGACTATTGATGACAAAATGTTACCAGATAATTTGAATTACGCTTTATCGCGTAGACATCCACATGATAAGTTGCATTTGGCAGTACAGCGACTCGCACATGCAGAGAACCATAACTACGACACCCTGTTTTATGGGAGATAAACGGACTTGGACCTGAGAGGTAAACAACGGAATCTTCAGCACTGGTTAAGTTCGAGCGACAAAAACTGTAGAATTCGACCAACGTCGCCCGAAGGATAAACGTTTCACACAATCTTGCCGACTACTTGGAACCAGTTGGTCAGTAACGGCCGAAGTCATCTATCAGTGCGGAGGGAACCAGTCACATGACTACAACTGTTCCAGGTACAAGATAAAGAGATGTCAGTGACCAAGAACCCCTCCCGAGTTGCAACCAGCAAGGTGTGCTCTTTTGACGTCACAATCGTGTTTTTCCTAAAATTTGCTGCAAAAACTTTGGTTGACCGTCGGTACAAAAAGTAAGAAAATTCAGAAAGTGCTAAAAATCCACGCAGCTATCAGAACACTAGATAATAATACACGTACCTCTAAATACTTAATGAAAGTACAACCCCGGTTTAAAATCTGAGAAAAATGTCCAGTTGAACGAACTGGAAGTAAAAACTAGCCAGAAGGTGACAAATGTATTTGTGCACGATATAGTCGCCAATACAAGTGGTAGGCAAAACGTCTACAGTCGGACTACATGACACGCTTGGACTTGCCCTAATTGTGACGTGCCCCCCCCCCACAGATTAACATAAGTTTCCTTTGGACGGCAGGTTGCTTCACGCGCGAAGTAGGTCTAGTCACTTCCAACTTTCTCTGAAACGGCGGCACACACACAGAGTACCTTCCTTTAACCCTTGGTATTGTTTCAACCACTAAGCTATAGCACCTTTAACCAAGAATGTCAGGCATACACAAAGACACTTTGAACGGAGGCTGAAAGTTTGGATATAGGTCTATCGAAACCAACACAGACTTCAACTACATGTTATGAACTTTATGGAGAATGTGGTACATTTTCAGTGCGTCAGCTTGAGCCGGTGAAATTTTTCACGAACACTTTTCCTTTACAGCTGTTTTCTTCATTATTTCCTCAATTTACATTTGGGCGTCCATGGCACACTATGGTACCTCCATGGCACACTATGGTACCTCCATGGCATACTATGGTACCTCCATGGCACACTATGGTACCTCCATGGCACACTATGGTACCTCCATTTTTGCGAGCCCTCCTTTTCTGTGTACATTGTAGGTCCCACACACGTAAGCCAGGCCATCGATACTGTCCTGGAGAAGCTTTCCGCTGTAGCCATCTTGCGGGGCAGTTCTGTCGTTCCACAGGGCAACTTCCCTTGAGCATACCCTGTGAAACAAAAGGACTAGCCTGGAAGATGGCCGCCATGAAAACCCTATATAAGCTAGACCCGACTGTGCTGCCGGGCTTATGGGTACTGTCGGGCTTATGGGTACTGTCAAAGATAAGCAACTGCTACGTTATGTGGCTGGCAGTACCTGTCTTTCATTACGGCAAGATTTACTCACTGGCGGATCCATGAGAGGACCGACGGAGGCCACGCCGCCTCAGACAAAATTTCTTTCTTTTCGTTTTTGAAACATGACCAAAAACATCAAGTTGGATTGTTTTATCTCCCCAAACTCTTACAGTGTTGAAAAACCCACAATTTAGCCTATCCCTCCTCGGCACCGCCCTTAAAGGTTACATCAACAAATTCGACCCCCACCCCTACGAAAGAACCTCGACCCCCAATAATTTCGCACTGGATGTGGCGCCTGTAGAGTGTATTACCTACTCACTTAACGCACAGAGACAAAACAGAGTCAAATCAAGCTCAACAATTCGACCTTTGCAGAGTATACCAAGAAATCTACGCCACACAATAAACTGTTTAAAAGCTTTAATACTCGAAAACCAGTTTTTAAAAACGAAGCGCGGAGTTAAAAAGGCAGACATGGGACATATGCTACTTCAGAGCCGGGCGTGCACTTATTTGGATGGGCCTGCGTTGCGTGATGTCGAAGCAATAGATGCCGAGATTAACAGAGATTTGTAGGCATACGAGGATGGCGTAGCGGACTAGATCTGCCATGCAGTAGATCTGAAATGAGAAGAACAAAAAGTCCGAGTTTAATTGAGGGGAACAATGGGTCTACACGTTGCTCATGCTGGACTCTGACTCAAAATGAGACAAAATGAGCATTGAGCGATATTCTGCCGATTCCAATAAATGTGACAGATCAAACCTACGAACAAAGAGATATGCGATATTTGGAATTGATGAAGCTCGGTTTATTTTGCATATAATCAAAATTATTGGTGCAATAAAACAATGCCAAACCCATCTTGGCAAGTTTCACAATACTATGCATGGCTTCATTTGTATGGACGTGTTACATGAGTACTGCAGCATAAATGGTATGAGTGACGGAGGCAACAAAAGGAAAACATCTCCAACCAGGGCAATCCACAATAGAAGGTGCTCAGGAAGGGGCGTGTCAAAATACTGGTTGAGGAAGAGGAGTCCCGGCCCGATGAAAACAGTGTCTAGCAGGTCCATGGCACTTTTGGTCATATGAGCAACCTGCGGAGAGAGACAGGTGTGGATTATTAGTGGACCGGGGAGTTGATCGGGCCGTTCTCGGCAGGTCCATGTGTGTTGCATTGTCAACATATATAGTTGGTGTTCAAGAAACAGTCCACTCTGTCTAAATCAGCTCTGGTTTTGTGAGCCAACTTGTGAGAAATGGACAAGTGTGGATATGGAGTTAATTGGGTTATTCATGGCAGGTTGATTAATTGTGTTTCACAAACTGTCTCCTGGGCAGTTTTGGTCACGTGAGCTAGGGGAATCGATTGAGTTGTCCATGACAAGTTCAAATGTGCTAAAATATGATGGCGTGTTGATGCTGTTCGAGAAACTACCTGCATTGTACTGGGTCCACTGCAGTTGAGAAATTTCAGCAAACTTTGAGGAAACTTGTTGCAGTCTGAGTCATGTCAGCAACCTTTCAGGAAAGTCGTTGCAGTTTGAGTCACTTGAGCAACCTTTTTACTGCAGTCTGAGTCATGTGAGCAACCTTTGAGGAAACTCACTGCAGTTTGAGTGATTTGAGTAACCTTTGAGGAACTCACTACTGTTACTTAAGCAACCTTTCAGGAAACTTACTGCAGTCTGAGTCACGTGAGCAACCTTTCAGGAGACTCATTGCAGTTTGAGTCTTTTTAGCAACTTTTGAGAAATCTCACTCACATTTGAGTGATTTGAGCAACCTTTAAGGAACACACTGCTGTTTGAGTCACTTGAGCAACCTTTCAGGAAACCTACTGCAGTCTATGTCATGTGAGAAATCTTTTAGGAACTCACTTCATGCACAAGCAGATGTGTGCTGGTAAGTCAGGAAGTGGAAACTTAATGAATGGAGTAGAAATGTCATGTGAGCGATAACTTCATGTAGTCTCAATTCCAGTCATAACGCATTTCAGTAAACCATGACAGAAGTTTTCCTCAGTATAAAACAGTCCTCCCTGTTGCAACTGATGGACTTGACCACGGTACTGCTAACCTCCCGTCATCGACTCACCACAAGTTTGTTGGTAATCTTGGAGGCCACTAGCCCGAATGTCAGCAGGTAAATGCAGGGCTGATTGTCATAGAGACCAGTGCGAGATTTCTGCTTGATGATGACCGCCAGGAGAATCACGAAACCAATGTGCAGTGCTGGCGCTATCACACTAGTGTCCTAAAAAAGAAAAAGAAAGGCTTTAACGTTGCCGCAGTAATGAGACTGTAGAATCGAGATGACTGGGTTCTCCTAATTATGAGAAATATTCACTTGTTTGAGTACTGAGTACAGGAGACCACAAAAATTACACAGGTGCTAGCTCAAGGTTTACCTTGAGGTGCTAACCCAAGGTTAACCTTGAGGTGCTAACCAAGGTTTACCTTGAGGTGCTAACCCAAAACTACACAGGTGCTAACTCAAGGTTTACCTTGGGGTGCTAACCCAAGGTTTGCCTTGAGGTGCTAACCCAAGGTTAACCTTGAGGTGCTAACCAAGGTTTACCTTGGGGTGCTAACCCAAGGTTTGCCTTGAGGTGCTTCCTCAAGTTTACTTTGAGCTTTCACAAAGTTTAACAGGTTTTAAAAGGTGCCTAAGGATGAAACCTCCAGGTAAGGTACAATGTACTTCTTGTTTAATTTACATCTGTCCTACATCAACTCTCTCTTTGCTAGTTCAAAAAACTTTATTTGAAATTTGTGAATACCCTACACTCAAGATACATTGTATGAACTGCAACACATTTACAAAGGGCCTATTGGATGTACTCTGGATAATGTACATAGTATGCAACTGTGTCAATACTTGAAAAAAAAGTTGACAAGGACGAATTTGGTGGCTGGCTTACAACATTGTTTATCAACCTTGTGAAAGTCGATGTGTATCGACAACATAATTCACCCCAAAATGCCATTAAGTAGTTGCCAATTGCTGGTGTATGTTGCTTATTTGTTAAAAAAATCCCTGAATGATACTGGAAATCCAGGTATGGCCAAGCCAAAAACCTGAGTCCAGCCGCTGAACTCAGGTTTTCAGGAATTCAAATGAGAATTTGCAGCAAATGAGCGGGAGAAAGAAAATTCTCTTGTTGAGGGGAGCTTACAGCGACAGTGGATCCATCTTTGCCCTTTCCTCCTCCCCCTAGGATGACTCGGAAGTAGTTGACGAAGGAAATGAGCGCCAGCACAATGCCTGCGGCAAAAACTGCTACCTTCAGTTCCACACCCAAGACCTGCTCAAAAACGAACAAACAGTAACAGTCGTCCCATCATCAAGTCAAACCCAGTAACAAGTCCACTTCCCAGAAGTCAAGCCCCAAGTCACTTTCTTTTGTCTATTGAAGTCACAATGGACATATTCATTAACAGTGTGACAACTGCATCCAGGGAAGGCCAACTATCCCCCCCTCCCCGGGGCAAATTTCGGGGTCTGGGGGATGGAGAGAAAGGCAATTTGGGGGGATCATTTCATTTCCCTTCCCTTCCCAAGACATGCAAAAAGCTCCAAAAATTTGCCTCAACCCTCAGAAAGGACGTGAAAGGTGTTAACCTTGCATTAATTTAAATAAAAAATTCTGAAATGACAACAGAGGCCCCTCATGTGCGCAAATACATGTACCTCACAAATTAAAGAAAGGTTGTTGAGGTTTAGGAATAAGGGAATGTGCAGAGATAAGAAATTATTTCATATTTCTATTTGGCCGGGGCAAGAGTCTGCCCCTTACTGGGTTGCTTCAGGTTTGCAAACAGCGACCTGTACTCTGTGGGAATCTGTGGGCTTAGAAACTAGTCAAGGATTGGAAAGGAGTTGGGGAAGGGAAAACTACATATATCTCCAGGAACAGCAAACAATCCTTACTTTGAAAGCCCAAATCTGGGGCCCAAAGAATGCCGAAAGAGAGAAGATTACTATCAGCGTCAGCTGTGATTCCGTGACGTCAAACCTGGGAACGAAACGTTATCCACTTTCAAAATTGGCTAGCAACTTTATACGAAACGTAGGGCCAGGGCATGTAGCCCCTCAACACAGGAGCTTACAAGAGAGCAAGTTTCAAATTTCAGCTCTGTTATAATCAACCCAACTGAGAATCACTTCAGTGAGCCAATATTTCAAAGATGCAAGCAAGGGAACACACACACGGTCTGCATAAGACCATGCTGATAATGTAGAACTCACAATACCAAACTGGCTCATTTAAAATCAACCATTTAAGAATCAGGCTAATTTAAGGGTCAGCCCGATTGAAGATGAACAGCCAATTAAGAACTCACATTCCGAAATGCAGCGTTCCTGAAACGTAAGTCTGCCAGTGTGCAGTGTAGAACATGATGATGGAGAGGACCGTCGACAGAAAGAGCAGTTCAGGCCACTCCCCGAGCTGAACGGAAATGCCAAAGGCCAGAGACACAAACACTGACAGAGAAGAAACAGGTTGAACTCAGACAACTCCCAAACCATGTCAACAAAACCAAACCAAACAGACTGGGCAGCTAAAGAGTCCAGGTGGAAGTTTTTCTCTCACCTTTTGGGCAACTTCACTCTGTATTTTTCTACAAAAACAATACCGGAGACTCACAATGCAGTGCACCACCAAAAAAATTGTTAGGGAGAGGCCTTTTTGCAGTGCATTATGGGATAAAGTTTACAAAGTATCATTTGTTAACTGTGTTGTGCGCACAAAACGTGCATTTTTCCCTAATGTTTGTTTGTCTTGGTTGAAACCTTGAAATTGATGACTGTGAATGGGTATAAGGTAGTCAAAACGATGGCTCAATCAATCAAATATCCCCAAATTACATACAAAGAGCACTGTATTGCGGCGGCATGCTGACCGTAAACTTGAAAAGTAGCCTGTCTGCGGCAAAGTGTTAGTGGCATGAAGTATTGTGAATCACTCGTATTTGGCATCCTTGCGAGGTCTAACCCTTACACTCCTCAATCCTTCACCTGTTGGAGGACTGAGGACTGTTAGGGTTTAAGTGCATTGAAAAGACTGCCTTTTTTCTTTAATATTCACCCTCTTCTAGACAAATGGGAGCACTGTTGGGGTGATGTCCACCAAGCAAGACACTGCTTAGTTGATAGACATAATTATTGGCATGTGCTCATGGCAACAAAGCAACCAACATCTGACACTAATGACACATATCAAAAATTCCAGCCACATTTAGAGATGAGGGCTGTTTGACCCTGCAGCCGTAGCTGAGGGCCGGCTTGTTGAAATTTTTGCATCACTGAGTAGGATTCTAACTTAATTCTTCCAAAGTTTAATGTTGCATTACAACTCAAGATGTTCAGGGTGGGGGTCCGTCCAAAATATTCCTGTTCGGGTTATTAGAAGTTAAGTTCTAGTATTGTTGGAATGAATGGACCAATCCGGAGAGCAATTAAACATGTTTTTCTCTGACGCCAAAATGCAAGTTGCTGAGCATGAGCTGTACACAAGCGCACACATGCTGGACTTTTGTGCATTCATGTCGAACATACATCAAGGCTATGATTGGTGGAAAAACCTGGGGGGGGGCTTAATGGATCAGTCTATTGTGAATTTCACTCCAAGGTTTCCATGGGAACAACTGGGGAAGTGGCAAAAGGAAATGTGTGCAGGAAACCAAAGTATACCTATTGAGACCGAGTCACACCCATGATCGAACAGTTCTCCCATCGGCGTGCTTGTCTGGGTTCGTCGTGCTTGCTTGCCGTCGATGGCATCCAGGGCCTGGTAGATGAATAACGTCAAAGCTGCTGTAATGTAGGCCCAGCCTGGTGCCTGTGGGCGAAATTCATAGGTTGGATAGAATAAGGCACAGGGCACTGGACATGTCAGACAGCAGAATGGCGACACCCATGCAGTGCGCCATCATGGACGGCAGTTGGTAAAGAAACAGTGGTCGCCATGGAGGGATTTACATTTCAAACAAACATTTCTATTCACAGTTTGGAGCTGAAAAATCCATCTGCCACAAACAAGGAAACCTGGTCAAGATAAAGGAGGCCTGGGAAAAGTTTGGTTGCATATTTTCTTGACCTATCCCGCATGTATTTTGACGGTTCAAACTGAAAAGTGTTTGTTTTGGAGGAGAATTCTGGAAAAAGCTATCAAGCTATACCTCTATGGTTCCTTTGAGTTGGTGGGCAGTCAGGCTAGGCTTTGTGGCTAGCTACAAGTACATGTATGAGGTTAGAGAAATGAGTGACAGGCTATTGGGCAATAGAGGGCCTGCCTGGAGCGCCCTCCCATGGGACATGTTTTGTTATTTAGATTTAATGACAATGAATACACAAAATGTTTACTCAAGCCGATCCCTGAGGAAGAAAGAAATGTCCTCTGATGTGACGTCACACGCAGGCCCTCTATAATGAGTCTGTGGCAAGGTTGCATAATCACGATATTGATCATCCTAAAAGTTGGCCTACCAGTACATGTATAATATACCCTTGATTAAATTTGTTTGAACATGTTGGAGAAGACAGCTCTGTGGCTTGCACTGCACTGCTTTTCCTTTGCGCAAACCTCTAGCGGACCATCCACAAAAAGTATGCTACATGTATGTCAGCACACGCGTGCCGACGACCAATTCCTGAGCGCCACAATGTCTGGTGTACAGTTTCAATGTGATCACAGCTATCAGATATACAGCACTCAGAAATCAGTCGTCGGCATTAAGTGTGCCGACATGACATGCTTTTTGTGAATGGTCCACCAGAGGCCGCCACGCCATGACGTCAGCTCCAGGACAATAAAATAAAGGGTTACTTGAACAAGGTGGTGACATCGAGCTCAACGACAAGCCCATTCCTGATTTGAAGGGGAAATTTCTCTTTTCTTTCCAAATGTGAGTAAACCTTATTTTTGTTATTGGTACCAGTACCTCCGATTCTCAGGTGATCCTAAGCCGGGTGCCTCAGACAGTATACAAGGACCATTTTGCTTTGGCAGTGAATTCAGAGGATTTTGACTAATGGTACAAGCTATTTTGAGTGAAATGAATTGATGGAAGCAAAAGCTTATGGAACATACTTACATGTAGACCCTCCTATAGCCCGACCATGTGCAAATGTTAAAAAAGGCAATTTTTAGGGTCCAAGTCTGCAAGTTATTCGGACTACAACCAGGAGTAGGCCTAGAATTATATTCTAGGCCAACTCCAGCAGTAGTTCGGTTCTGTTTACTAATAATGCCTTAATGGTCAGCCCCGAAAAAGAGTGTTACTCGGGCAATGTCTATTGATTGTCATGACCCTATTTAGGTAACATTTGAGAGATTAAATCGGGGGAAAAATGCAACTTTCTTATCATGTCTGTAAACGTTAATGTACACACATGGCAGACTGTGTGACCTTTAGCAATGTGTGGCTGTCCTCTTCAATACTCTTACTCTGGGCTCCTAAGGCTAATCTTCCTTTCCATGTTTCCAACCTGGTGATATAAGGGCCGGCGACCATTTAGACCCGGTTTGAAAAGCCCCGCCCCCCCGGTAAGCTCGCCCTGTTGCAAAAACCGGCCTGGGATGCTGGACTGGTTGTTGATCTCGAACTTCTCCATCCTGGGGTCTATTGTTTGCAAGTACTGGTACATGTAAGCTATCCCAGAAGGAACCTGCTTGTGGTTTTTAATCCTTCAGCGCTATACAATGTTTACACTTATCCGCTTAGAGTAGACCCCTGTTCTTCTGTGGAAGCATGGTGGGGGAAGCCTTTCATCAGGGACTTTTAAATGCTGATGTGCAGACAGGCCTGATACCGGCCTGGAGTAGCCTGAATAACAGGCAGGCATTATACAGGGTGGGCTCCCTCAAACCGGGTCTAAATCATGGTCGCCGGCCATGAGGGTCCTGGCAACTATACAGTCACGCACGTTAGCTGATCTGAGTTGTCAACCTACACTACAGTAAAAAAATAGTACTTACCGGTTCTGTAGCAGTGGGGCTGAACATCATGAGAATCACTGCGCCGAGAATGTTAAGTGCCAGCCCCGCCATGGTGATGGTGTTGGGCGCTATCGTCTTCGGTATCTGCTCAATCAACCACCGCCAAAAAACCTGCATCGGGGCGTCGAACAACGACGTGCCCTCTGCGCTGTATTTGTGCTCCTTGAGCCGCTTCAGCTGGCCCTGGGACAGCAGGTCTGGGGACGTCAAGTGTCTGATCAGGCTCTGAGTCATTGAAGACATTTTGGAGGAATTTCGAGCCGAATTGTTGGAGTCTTTGTGCCCCAATCCGATTACAGCTGTGTCCGTGTTTTCACCTGGTAGTTTATCAGACATGTCGGCCCAGGTCTGGTACACCGGTGCACCTGTTGGGAGTTGGCGAGCTAGGAACTGACAGCTGGGTATCAGGCTAAATTAAAGGTCAACGTACTGAAAACGTGGAGGGCGCCATCACTACATTTTTAGTGAGCGCTATAAATCCAACCTCGTTCTCATAGGTACGAGCTTGCCACACCATGTTGATTCTCACCATGCCTTACGCGATCTAAACCCTAGTAATAGTATTGGAAAATGTAAATATTCTTCTATTTGAGATATTTAAATTAGGACTTTAGGTGGTGTGTTTACGAGTGACGCAGATTTACGCGTACGTGACGTGCAACAGAGTACCTGGGCGCGAGCACGCAGCTTTTGAAATGCATATGAAGAGTCGCGACTAACTTTACATTATGCATAGTTATTCATCCTGAATAGCCAGTCAACGTCATTTGCATTCTACCCGACTAGGGCTCGTGAAGGAACGTTGTGTGCGTGCACAGCCCATGGGGTCGAGGTTATTATTATTATTACTAATGTTAAGCCAACAACTAAAACAGAAGACAACTGATCACAGAAGAACTCATAATAGAAGACAGAATAAAATATATATTTAACAAAAAACGTGCCATAAAGAAATTAAACGAAAGTAAAAAAAAACATAGAATAATTATGCATAACATAAACAAGATAAAAATTACATGAGGAACATTTTCAGGGATACTTTAATTAAACTAGAAAGAAAATTTGATGATCTAACTGACTATAGCTTGTTCCATTCGTAAATTCCTGTGACAAACGGGTTATTCCTCAAACATTCAGCCTAGTGAGTTTTACATCTTGGTGCGACAAGTGAATTCACAGTATGTCTGGTGTTGTAGTTTTGAACCTGGTTATAGCTTGGGTAAAATCAGGAGTCAATTAGGAGTCAGGAACAAGTCTGTTGGCGTTTATCCAATTCATAGTCACACGGCACATACTATTTTTTCCATCAACTTTCCTCTATTTCACCAACATGCGTTCCCTTAACCGTAAGCGTAGTATCATCAGCATAAGTGTCAATAGTTCCGGAACAACCTAGCGAGCCAAGCTTAGTAAGTAATAGATCACAGTTAACCGTATCAAAGGCTTTTCTGAGATCAATTAATGCAACACCTGTTAGTTTACCGTCATCAGTGTTCTTAGACTAATTATTGACAAGTTTAGCCAGAGCAGTGGTGGTTGAGTGAAGTGGCCTAAAAAAAAGATTGTAAGAGATTGTTGTCACTAAGAAACTGGAGAATTGATTGTACACTGCTCGCTCGAACATTTTGCTTAACCACAATAGGGCAAGCTAATTTAAGGAGCCGACAGCTTATGTTATCGTTGCCTGTTGCTTTCTTGACATCCATCACAGATATCTCATCAATAACAAAATTATCAGACACTGGCTCAAGGTGAAAGGTCATCTCCAGCTCAATATCTGGCGTTACCTCATTTGTTATACCTGTATTTAATGGGAGGACCTTGCGACTAGACTTTGCCCGAAGCAGCGAGCCCCACATGCTTGTGTGCATCTAGTGCCACAGGGACCTGATGACTTGTCAAAAGGGCTATCTCAGGGTTACACCACTCACAACTTGCCTTGCGAGATAGCGATCCACCCTTTAATCGACCGTAAGCTCTCACAAGGAACTCTTACCGCACCACAAAATAGCCCCTCAACCCACCAAAACCCTCAACAACACGCCAATCACTCGGGACTAGGAACTAGCCACGCCAGCAACCCCTACCTACCCGCCCGCTCAGTTGCTTGCTCTGCCTAAACCGTAGCTCAGGGTTTTACTTCAGGATCAAACCAAACGGTTCTGCTGTAACGAAACGTAATCCCGTCGCGCCTTATATTGCCTAGCAAGCCGGCCGCTGCTCCGACAACGCCTGCAGCGCATGCGCGCCCTGCATGTGACCTAGCAGTGATTTCTGCTAACCAATCGCCCTCCGCGCAAGGCGGAGCCTATGCACCGCGCTCGCTTAACCCACGGCTACACACAAGTACACATCTGCCCTCTGTTACCGTGCAGAGCGCCATCTATAGTCTTGTCCCAGGCCTATAGCGCCTACTGTCGCGTCACAATATGTTGTCTGGTCCCTCGCCCAAAGATTTCCTGAGGACTCTTGTTAAAAAATCTCTTGTTAATCCACGGATGTAAATAGACATGACGCAAGGGTCAGGGGTCACAAGTTGAGAGTCCGGATGTTTTCGATTTCACTCTTCACCGCTGTTCTTTTCAAACGACGAGAGTACTTTTTCTCACTGCGGTGTTCAGTGCAAGCGGGCTGGCGCATGCATGTAGTTTTGAACTTCAAATATAACCGCAACAAAAAAGCCAAATGTCTGATTGAGTTCATACACTTCACATTGGTAATGATAAGGAGTGACAAGCACGCGAAGTTAACAAGTTCAAAGAAAAAAATCGAGCGTGGCTGAGATGTGTTCCCTCCCTGCTGCAAGACCGGCCAAAATCCCCACTCTTAGTGGGTTAAGCCAGCGGCTACGTGCTTCGCTTTTATAGTGGGGGGGGGGACGCATCGACTTAAACCACATCCCCACCTCATGCTCCACCATTGTCCATACCAAGAGAAAATAAATATCCTAATGCCAGGACTGATCCATTGTGGGTGTAGGGGGTAACTCCTGCTATGAGACCAAAAATATGTAGAGCAAATGGGGGAAATACCAACTAACTAAAGAAGATAGCACCCTGCAGATTCCTCTTCTGCGTCTATCAATTAATGTACATAGGCCTGCCAATGGCAGTTTGTCTTGTAGTTTTTTATCATCACTTCCACTTAATTATCTGCAAAAATGAGACATGAAAAATTCCGGCCTGATCCTCCCTGGATTAGCCCCTGAATGTTTTGCGCCAGCTAATTAGGTCACGTGACCCATAGTGCGTAAATAATTATCAACAAACACGGCGTCCACAGAAAGAAAAGTGTTTCTTAAGGGTTAGTATTGTTTAATCAACACATGGTGGACTATTCAGTTCAAAGGTTTTCCCTGCCGTCATAACACTATGGATATTTATTAGCGCCAATCTGTGCACACGAACCAACATCAGTAACATTCATCAAGCGTAATGACATTAACTATCGACTGTCTTCGTCTTCAGTAGGAATTTTGCGTGGTTTCTTGCAAAGCTTCAAGAATCCAAAGTGTGATCCTTTCAAGTTATATTTAAGATCATGCTTCAATTGGTCAAAAATATTAAGACAATAAAATGCTATTTCGATAGATTTTTACTTGTATTTCTTTACTTTCCGGATCACCCACGACCTCGTCAGATGTCCACTCCGATGTCTTCTAACAATTACAACTACCTCGCTTCGTCGGGGTACTTTCTGAGCCTCAGTAAAGTCAAATGTATTAGGTTTTAGAAAGAAAAGATCCCACGGCCGCGTTTAATCGTGTTGACATCCAAGCAACTCCAATCGCAACGAAATCCACAAATTCCATTCAGTCGGCTCAATGCGCACGACTGTGGCCACCACACTCTCATCGAACAGGTTAGCGACCGGGCTTGTGCGATCGTTGTTACCGATGAACACCTGAAACAAGCCACCAAGTACATACTTTGAGTTAGGAATTTGATATTAATTTTAACACAAGTGCCACACTCTTAAATAACACCGATAAAGATAAAGGGGGTTCAGTGCGTGAAATTTTTATGAAGATTTGCACAACACAATAACAATACAGTGAATCAACGACCATGAGACTTTAAATCTGCATCAGTCCGAGCAGATATAACAAACTTAGCTTAGCCTAAGTCTGAGGGTTTAGAGATTGTAGAGATTCTAACACCGTATTATAAAACAACCCAAAGTCCAATGTTATTCTCCACACCCCGGGTAAGCAAAAACTTGGCGAAACGCCAGCAAACAGTGCAAAGAGAGGAAACAAAGACATTGAAGATTATTCGTGAACTTCCAACAACTGCAAGTTGATATCCATGTATTTTATACCTGGGCGTTTCCGTTTCCATCTGTCACGTGCACGAGGTCAGATGAGGGCTGCTCTTGGTACGAAACCTTGTACTTTCTGACATAAAATTGGCTGGACGTCGGGTTGCCTTGTGTGATGACGCCAGACACCACCATGCTATCACCGAGGTTCACTTCGATCCAGGAATCGTTGTTACTATGTAAGCAGAGTGAAATACGACTAGGAACATGGTTTCCAGATACACGTTGGAAGGACGTTGTTTAAAGTTTAATGAGGTTACACTGAGCTGTATATAGGCGCGCGTCAGCTCCACAATTCGGAAACAAAATGGCTGTTCATTATGAGTACTGTGAAGCATGCAGCCATTGTTTAACAACTGTCTGTGTTCACTGGCACATATAAGTTCCAGGTTGTCTCAAACGACGGTGGGACGATGTCCCAACTATTTATTATACGGAGCTCTGATATGTACCGATATGAAAACTTTAATGCACACTTTTGCCACCTGCGGCACACCATACCCAATTTACTAATGACGAGGTTCATTTCAAAGATGGATTTGCACCGGGGAGATGTAAATTAATTTTGGATTTACCCAGGGCCTGCCCGACGTGTATTTAACACTGTATATCCAAAATTAATGTCAAAGTTCATAGTTGGTGCCTGCGCATGCCTATCAGCAACTTTTTTACAGAGTGTACGGTAATACGTTTTGTATTCGTTTCTACCCTTCATGGAAGTTGGGAGTTCGTCATCCACGTGTGTCGCCACGAGATTTTTCTTCACTGAGTTTAAACGCAGTATCCAACGATACCCTTTTGTATATTACATCGAAGGATGGGATATAAATGGTAATTCTTAGCGTCCTTCGAGCCATTTTTGTGTCGATTCGACATTCTTCGTGCCCCACGGGCATTATATCTCGAGTGACCGCGTGGAACTTTGTACATTTTGTATGGCTTTAATACCAGCCTATTTGTCTCCTTCGTCGTCGTCGTCGTCTTTGTTTATAAAGGTTTTCCTTCGTCTGTTTTGACTTTGCCACGGTTAACATTAGGGCCTTCTTGCTAAAATCGTGTAAGACCTATAAACCACCGGAAGCTGGTTGGCTCGCTGCAGTCTTAATCCAGCCGCGCTGGAATACTGTTGATGTGGGTAAGTGGTCCACGCTTATTTCTTCTCACCCTTTACCATACAGAGGTATACGCGCACCCTACCTCAATTTTTAGGCTTCGGTGTAGAAACCCCATTTACTTGTATTCTGTTTACCCTGTTCCTGTAAATCGGTCTGGGAGCCAATTTAGAGCTGCTTAAGCACAAAAATTTGCTTAAGCGCGAAAAACCTTGCTTGATAAATCAGGTTACCAGCCCAAAGTCCGTGTTATGTACACTGTTTTGGAATGGTATTTAGCTGTCCTTTGGTGAGCGTGACAATCAGACAGAATTTGAGCTGGTAACTACCGTTTTTTAAGGAAGTGTTTTCACGCTTAAGCAAATTTTGTGCTTAAGTAGCTTTATGAAATTGGCCCCAGCCCCAGCGGTGGCTCCTTTGATCGGAACTGCGGTACTCCGCTGGTTTACAAACCACTTTGAAATGAATGCATTACTTGCGCGTCGCTACCAGAAAATCAACTCTCAAGACTCCGATCAACATGG
Organism: Acanthaster planci; assembly: GCF_001949145.1. The sequence continues at coordinate 902,607 of NW_019091375.1, forward strand.
CTCTTTTCGACCGATGTGCTGGTGCTTTGCTCAAGGATAAAGCCATTTAAACCACCCCAAACTCCCGTAGTACGCACCCATTCCCGTGCCCACAGCCTCCTCTAGTAGAGAGTATTTGAGGATGCGGGGGGGGGTCAGTCGGTTGTGTCATCTTGTCCCTTTGTAACCTACCTCATAGGTGCCCATCTTTCACGGTAGTTGAGGCGTGCAGCGTGGGCGGGGCCCCAGCTGTCACTGCTTGATGCTGAAATTTGTTCATCACGGATAGTCCCGTCCTCCATCCCTAGCGGCCTCGGGTTTGAACACTCGACTGTAGAGGGGACAAATGGAAACTTTCCGTGACGAAAGGAAAACAACTTTTCCACATGGTGACGGAAAATGCATCAAAAGGACCTGTGTCTCTTTTGAGTGAGTGAGATGTGAAATTTTAAAATCGAAAGTTTGAAGATTGGATATTTTCTCCAAACCAAAATGTAGGCCTATTTGTCTCCGCCCCTAAATGAGAATATTTTTCCATAGAACTTTTTCAAGACACCACCCTCAATATATTTTTACATCTTCAGCAAAAATGACTTTTTTTCACCAACCCGTTTTTAGTTGACGACAACTGCCACAAAAGGTAGGCAAAAATGATCATTTACTTTTGCATTTGCTAAAATAAACTGCCGTGAAACATCTCGTTTGCTTTTCTGGATGACAAAGTATTATTTTAAAAAAATAGGGTAATATTCAAATGAACGGAGTTCGTTAAACGGTGACATGAATTTATATTGTAAGTCTAACTCACCGGCTTGGCTACATCCCCTCTTTCCCGGGCAACGCTCTCGTATCTCTCGCATGACTTGCTCCGTCCAGTGCTCCGGGTTATCAGGATCAGGTTTCAGCGGGGGACCAAAGTAACACGTCCTCGCTGTGCCCTCCACACAACTCAAGAACACTTGGAATTAAAGACAATCTTCGTTGTAAAATCGTTAGATTTGGCTCAACGCTGGTTCATACTTGGCGCCAATGGAATGCGGCTTTCTGACATCAGAATAAATATTTGCGTTGCGAATTCGCAAAAGTTGCGCACAATTTCAACTCGGAAGAAATACTGCTGCAAATCTGTCATGGCTTCAAACTCTCTTCGCTTGCACGTTCGCATGAAATAATTATGGGCCGGCCTTTAGTCATTCCTTGCAAAAACTGTTAACTACTTCAAGTCTTTTGACATGAGCATGAAGTTTACATGCAACCTCGTTCGCACAGGATGCATTTTGCCTTCTTCATTTTGTCGTTCCGACTGGACTGGAGTCGTAAACTTACCGAGATATATGCAGATTTTCAAAGTGTCATTGAACTTCGTTTTGTAAAAAAGAAAATGTGAACACCTGATGACTTTCTTTCATGAAATTTTTAGAGCTGCTTCATTCATCTACAGGAATCGCATTTCTGCATATTAACCATTTTGTCTAAGGGTGGATGCAATAAAGGTATGCTTCTTTACGTTTTTAAGACATTTTGTGAAAATTGTCTATCGAAAGTTAAGAAAGTTAAGAAAGCTGATTTTGTTTGGTATAGGAAAACTCGGGCAAAAGGACAGTCAGTAACCACAGGTTTCAGATATACTTTAGTTTTAATAATTCAGTGATAGAAAAACTCTACACCAGGAACCTTAAGGGTCATACTGCAGGTCATACTGCAGGCAAATGCAAAAGCGAAGTGAGTTTGACATCACAAAAAAATTGGCAGTGAAATTTCGCTCAAGTTGAAATGTGTTCAACGTTTACGAATTCGCGACGCGAATATTTCATCTACCCCCAGGAATTCGCGTTTGCTTTCGCACGAAGCCTGAACTGGCCTTTAGACATTGCTGTAAGCCTTGTGTGCTTTATGTACTTCAATTCACAATTTGAATTGATGTTCGAGGAACCTTTTCATTCCGAGACGTCAGTACGTGGAAATATGCACCACAGACCTCAATCTCAACAAAGTTCGATTGTTTCTCTCCAGTATTTTCTAATTTATGCGTATTTAGTTCTAGAACAATTGAAAACCTGAGCCTACCTAGCAGAGATGAAAACACCACAGTCCAAGCGGCAACGTTGTCCATTCTCTCAGATGCAACAGAGTGGATGTTCGGTTGCTCGTAAATCATTTAAGTACCCAAACCACACCAGCTTGCCTTGCTAGCCGCGCAAAACTCCGGCTGGGGGAATTTCTAGCCAGCCAACCAGGAATGAGCCTTAAGCTAGGGATAAATTTTCTAATTGGCTCGTTTTACGGAGTGGGCGGTGCTTAAACTGGAAGCGGCGACTGTGGCAGCCAATCAGAATATTCCAAGATAATTGCGACTTCTTGTTTTACGGCGAAGGTATTGAAAAAATGAATCCGCCATTCGTAAACAAACGAAAATCGATGTTTGCGACACACTTCTTTTAATAACCACCACAACGGCACACCTATAACAATGAATCTATAATTAGAATGGATCTATATCAGGACTGCAGAGCCACGGCGTTTCTAACTGAGGCTACCCATGCATGATGGCCATAATTGAAGTCTTCCAGAAATCAGTAGTCGGCTGGACCACAGGTTATACATATGTGGTTATGGTGTAGATATGAAAAAAGGCAAAAACTGCGACACTAACCGAATCCTGAAAGAAAGAGTGTCGATTTGTCCATGTTGTTGCTAAAGTTTAAATAAGGGTTCGTTCGTTCTATCTTATTTCGTAGGCGGAACTCCGGGAAGGGGGGAGGAAATGTCCCCCGTAATTTGGTACGGGGGACACAATGTCGAATCCCCCCCCCCATTTTTAAGGAAAAAATACTAAAGGAATTGATCGATCGATGATTTTCCCCTTTGATTTTTTTATAATTGGAATAAGATAATAAACATGGTGTGCACAAAAAATGTAAATTGATGCCCCCCACAATCGAGGAGAGATTTCCGCCCCTGTCTTATTTCGTGGTTGTCGGCTTAATCATCAGCTTTAAAGTGACCACATTTAGTTGTAAAGGAATCAATTTGAATTATTTCTTTTGTTACGAAACCTAATGGATTGTGATTTAAGTTAAAAGATTTAAATTCAAGGGCAGAAAGTTCACCTTCGGTTTGCAACAACGTTTGCTTCAAAGTGCTCATTATTTTCCTTCACCGTTAGACCGCATTTTCTGTCAGTAATTATTTTGTTGAATTCAAGGGGCCATGAAATAGAATTATTTCACTAAATTGTGCTAAAATTCTTGAAATTGCACCCTAAGTTTCAATTAATCCGATCTTAAATTATTGTTTTACAACCTGAACCCACATTCTGGAGCTTTTCTGTTTTTATGCTAATGCAGTTGTGTATACATGAACAAAACGATGACGTCATCCAAGACACTGAACCTCTAGGTTGCACTACTTCGTGCCCAAAGAATTACTAGAATTTTTAAACACTACCATCGTAGATTTCACTTCGTCTGGCACGTTATGGTCGTGTAAGTATATGGAAATATAGTCTGGGAGCAATCTCTTCTCAGAAATGTTTCAAATAACAAATTTGGCGTTCACAATTCTACAAAAGAGTGCTTGCTCCATTTTCACAAAGTTGCTGTCAAAATGGCATCTGAAAACACTTAAAGACTCAAGCTCACGAAAAAATGCACTGCAGCGATACTAGAAAAAAATTCTCAAGGGGGGAGGGCGGATTTCCGCCCCCCCCGGCCCAATAGGGTTAAGGCTTGGAAAGTAAATGAGAACAGGGTGTGGCCCATTCAGATTCGGGGCCGACGTTCTGTCCCCGTGGCCCATCTCACCATGGTTCGTACTAAACGTTTTGAAGGATAGAATATCCGATTAGTTTCAGACTGTATTTCGTTCTTTGAGCTTCCTTTATTCTCATAGTCATGCCTCACGTCATAGCTTTTATGAGGGTACCATAAATATTAACGCCAATGGAAAAGCAGTGCAATTACCGTAATGTTGAAACTAAATGCTAAAGACAGCGCAATAATCACACCCAGTATATATACAAGAATAATGCAACAACTACAACGATACAAAGTAAGCAAATTCATTTCTGTTATATGCAGCAACCTATTTATCGATTTTTTATCACAAAAAAGGAGGGAGTTGTGGTATCTTTTGGGTTAATGTCTATGCGAATTTCAATATTCATAAGTAAAACTGGATGTCGTGGACACAGAAACCAAAATGGGAACAAAATGTGGCTTAGCCTAGAATATGTGTTGACCGTTTGGGTGAAACTGGCCTACTGCGTGTACGGTGCGTGCAACTGTTCACAATAGTTAAGCCATGTCAAAAAGTCTTTTTTCTCTGGTCAGCGCGCATGCGTCGATTTCAAGCATGCGCGTTGATCTTTTTTTTTTCTTTGCGAGAGTCCGCTCGTTCCCCGGCGCCCGAACAGGGCGCTGGGAAGGGCAGATGGCTTTGCACTGTGATTATTCCTTTGAGCACGACCTCCGACCTGAAGGTTATCATTTCCTGTTAGCAAATAGTTTATTAAGGTTTTTTCTTGATCAATTTTGGTTGATCAAATAAAGTGTAGTGAGAATATTTTCAGCAATGAAGAAGAAAAGGAAAAAAAAATCTATCAAACTGATAACCGCCGCGTTGAAGGAGCTCGCGCGCCTGGCAGAAATTTACCCACAATGCTTTTGTATCCTTGTCATATATCCGCTCACGTGTCTTCCAACAATGTTATTCATCCTAATTTACATTTGTAGGAGTAGTTATTTTTCAGCGGCAACATCAAACGTGTCTTAGACAATGCTTAAAAAATACTCCAAATGGTCAACAACAGCTGCATGCCTAACCACGGTGGCATCCGATCAACTCAAATCGCAGATCCAACCAGTTATGCCATTCAGTCGGTTCAATGCGTACTGTTGTGGCCACCACACCCTCATTAAACAGGTTGGTCACAGGGGTGTTTCGGTCTGTGTTACCGGCGAACACCTGCAACAACAAACAAATCAATCGATCGATCGATCGGTCGGTCGGTCAATGTCCGTGGTCCTGTAAGATAACCCCTTTCTCTTAAAATCCTTTTCCTGCTGATTTTATTTCCCTTGTAACTTGGTAGAAAATGCTAACCTTCATACACACGATGCGTTGGTGCAGTTGTGTACGAGGTGGCTTCATCAGAGCGGGAGTTACAATAAAGAGACTCCTGACTGCTTCAAAAGGTGACGAAAATTAATTTTGCGAAATATCATCTGAGTTTGTTTTTTCAGTTTATAGCATGTAGGTTTCCAGATTTTTTAGTAGTTGAAGTCTTTGTTGCTAATGGCCGTTGCGATGTGCCGCCGAGGCCATTTTTGCGCATGCGTGCATAATCATGAATTTATCGGCGAAAAAGTCCACTGCGAAGTAGGGAAATTACTGCGTTCATTATCAACCAGCAACTACAAGGTATCACATTTTATACGCACCACGATGTTCCCGTGTCTATCTTTGACATGTGTACGCTCAGATGAAGGCTGTTTTTGATAGGACACCTTGTACTTCGTAACCCACCAATCGCCACCCGGATCTCCTTGGGTAATGACTCCAGACACCACTGTCCTTTCACCGAGATCCACCTCGATCCACTGATTAATACCGTTCTTTCTGCAGACAATACAATCGCATAAAGATCGGTGAAATAACAGCAAATCGTAAACAAACTATGTTAATTGAGGGTTAACAGAAAAGCACAGATACGACTGCAACTCTTCCACTTATGTAAGGGAAAGATCATATATATTCAGTAGGCCAAATTTTTGTCCGGCTTTCTGACCGCGGAAATCTTGTTGGCCTCGCCCGATTTGTTATTTATTCTACTGTTTCTACTGAAAGTCATTGAAAAGGGACACGTAAGATGTCCTGTGGTGTTTTAACCCTCGGGGAGTGATTGAATGTGATCCACTGATATTATTGAATACTTTCGACAAAAACGTGAAAGTTCGTGTTGGTCTTCCATTATCCATAGGTTAGCTTTGGCTAGTTCAGAAACTTTTAGCATCGTAAAAGGTCGCCTCACAATCTCCAGTGGCTTGACCCAAACAGGGGTGTTACGGGTACAGGTTTTATACGCCCGTGGTATGGGTTGTGTCGTTTCCCTCTTATACCTACGCGGCTGCTGACCACGCTCTGTCGCCATTGAGGCGTGCGGCCTGGGGAGGCCAGCCCCCATACATACTGGACGCCGAGATGTTTGCGTCGGGGATGGACCCATCCTCCATCCCTAGCGGCCTCGGGTTCGCACACTCGACTCTCTCTGTGGGAAAACGGGGAGAATAGAATCACCATTTGTAAAAGAATGCTTAGAGACAGAGTCGAGATTAAAAGTGTACTCAATAATCAGAAATTACAGTAACACAAGGAGAGAGACATGAGTGTTGAGTGAGGACGAATCAATGCAGTCCACAGTATGAAACCCCTTCTTTTGAAAGTTCATGTCCTCTGCCTTTTCCAATCACGGGACCTTCTCAAACCAGTGACAAAACTCCTTGACAAACCACGTGCAAGATTTCATGGCGAGCTGATATGGAAGTTGTAGTGCTTTAAAGGATAAGCTTGAAACGTCATTGCCAAATGATGTCTTTGTTGTCTTTCACATTTCCCTTTTCGGCTATCAAGCAATTTTCAACGCAATTGGTCTTGAACTCCACGAGATGTAGTGCACCCGCAATGTCACGTGACTTATCAAATGATAAAGTCAATATCTCATCAGGTCTAATCCGGTCTAAACCACGTCCCTTAGGTATATGAAGTTTCAACCAAATCAAACCCATACTTCAGAAAATACTGTGCCTTGCAGAGTGCACCTTTAATGTCATGTGACTTGTTACTTGATGACGTCATCACCACATGATGTCACTTTTCGTCTATAACACTTTCTTCTCTAGCTTTACACGAAGTTCCAACCCAATTGTTTATGTACATCATATAGTACCACGTGACGTGTCACCTGATGATGTCATTATCAGATGATATCACTATTCGTCTATGACACCTCCCTTTCTAGATTATTATGCAAAATATCAACCGAATCGGACTTGGACTTCACAAGATATGGGGCTTCAAAGGATGCGCGTTAAATGTCACGTGACCTGTCAACAGATGACATCAACGTCATATCGTGTCCATTTTCGTCTGTACAATTTCTGTTATATTATAGCTGGAAGGTTTCAGCTCAACTGGGCATGCACTTCAGGAGTTATAGTGTTCTTGAGAGTAGATCTTTAATGTCATGTGGCCCATCACCTGTTGACGTCATCACTGAGTTGTGTCAATTGTGGTCTATAACACCTCTCTTTCTACCCACCCAGTTTTCAACTCAATCAGACATGTATTTCCGAGGATACAGAGAACTGAAGTTTGCACTTTTAATGTGACCCTCGATTACGTCACAGTGACGATTTTCTCAGACACCGTTGTGGGCTGACTGCCTAAATATGTACCCAATACGAAGTCAGTCAGATGGATGAGTGCCTCAGTCTTTGATGATTACCAAGTTGGACAAATTATATATATAACGGTTTTGCCCGTACCCAACGTA
>NW_019091375.1:910207-923061 GCF_001949145.1 Acanthaster planci
CTAGTTGAAGTTATGAAGTTGGACAAAATTAACGATTGTCCACATAAGCTCGGCAGTTTGGGCAGTCAGCTGTAGCGGTGTCACTCTTCCTCGCTGAATATCTCCGGTGCATTACAGCCGACCGCCAAGCGGAGGAACTCATCTCAGCCAACGAATTGAAATTACTCATTTCAGTTAAAAGGAAAAGCCCACAGAAAAACTTTATAAGTAGAAAACAGAAAAGAAAACTATTTCCCGGTACTTTCGTGTTTCCTACCAACAAATGGTGACGTTCCATAAGAAATTTGTCATTTTAACCTATACTGCAACTGATCAAAACCGTAAACATGTCGAACCCCCCAAAAAACAACAAAAAAGCAAAACATTCCACTGTTTCCAAACTTGTTAAATATACACTACTAAAAAAGTTAAAAGGACCAATTTAAGTTTTGTGTATACTTTTTTATATGTGATATTTTACTGCTGAAAATGCGCATTTGATGTTTTGAAACAGTTTTCTTTTAATTTTTTATTCAAATGAGAACGCCCTCTAGAAATGAAAGAACTAGACCCCACTCATTGCTTGGAAAGAATTACAAGTGGTCCTTAACTTTTTTTGAGTGGTATATTGTTTCAAAGAAAACCTCCTTTCCAGTTCAATTCAACAGCATTTATTTATCAGGATAACTCACCAGCTTGGCTACATGCCCCCTTTCCCGGGCAACGCTCTCGTGTCTCTCGCATGACTTGCTTCATCCAGTGATCTGGGTTATCAGGATCAGGTTTCGGTGGGGGACCGAAGTAACATGTCCTCGCTGTGCCCTCCACACCACTCGAGAACACTTGGAATCAAAGACAGATAAATATCAATATCACGATAACTTCTCTAGGACGCAATTTGGCTAATCTTAGTATTATTACTATTTTTTAAAATGCTTGAAACGTTTGTTCATTTTTTATCCGTAGTATTGTTATTTTGTTTATCATAGTCCGTTTAATATTAGCAACAATCAAAGGCAGGTAGATGTCAATCCAATCTGGACTTCTTTTGTGTGGTCCATTTAGCCCGTCATATCGCCAAATCATTCGGGAGATATATCAGTAAGTTGAATTTCATGTATTCTGGGTTTTTTCAGCGCGATTCACTTATATGCACACAAAATTGGAAGTGTCAATGCAATCTTTAGTGTATCAAGGGGAAAAGGTCTGGATTCTCTGTTAGAGAAGAATTACAGAAAAGTAGTTAGTGTCTTAAAGTTTTGACTTGTGCCAAAGGTTGGTGGAAAAACTTGACAATCCAAGATCTTTTCGTAGTGTTTTAAAATGGTGGGAGACATTTGACAAATTGATATGTACATCCAAACATTCGACAATCCTTGAGAACTCACTGAAATGTAGGTTTGCTCAGCAATATCTCACCTGCGAAAACTTCGCCGTCCAGCACATTTGTTTTGTTTGCCTATTTTGTAATTACATGTGTGTAATTACAGCTGTCAAATCAAGGCAATTGGTTCGGACCAATGCCATTCTGATTGTTTGTTCGGTTAAGTTTTCTTTTCAGAAAATTGCCACTCGATTTTTGAATTTCGAAACGTCACTTTCAACTGCACATACAGTAACAGAATATTCCACACAATGTCCCCCTCCGTGGTGTTTGTCCAGGATTGTCTTGGATAAATTTTTCTACCCGATCCAGCAAGCGTGTTCTCGTAGTTTCTTGTAGTAAATTTAACACTTTTTTGTCAAAAAAAAAAAAAAAACTGTCCTGGCTTTGCTCTCATAAACGCCCGTTTCCGAGACAAAGTCATCCCAAATTCTATACATTTCGGTGAACTCAATATCAGTTGGGCCTAAACGCGTGAGGCCATTAATTTCAAACGAACGCAGCAACGAAACTAAGTGATGGATAGAAGTGGACCGCAAGTGTGCTTTTAAGCGAATGCTTTTATACACATACCAAGTTTTGTTTACATTGAACCAATTTTTGAAATATCACAAAGACGATTTCACATCAACCGCTGTTCGATGTTATTCTTATTTAAGGATTTGGCATTTTCGGTGATAACAGGTTAGGCCTACTGAGATTTCAAAGTAAACCAGGAAAAAAGGAAGTTACCACAAATGCCCCGGTTACATAAATAGGCAGCTTTTGATGTCAATTAATGTTAGTGAAGCAATTACTGTTATTTTCTGCAGAAATATTCACTGCCAAATAGAGAGGGAATACTTAGACTTAAACATGAAACAAAGAACGGGCTTACCTGCTATAGCAGAGACAATCACAATCCAAGCGGCCTTTTTGTTCATTGTCACAAACTACCGATGCTGAATTATGAGCAGCAAACCCGGAGATTACCCGTATTTATCACTGACTCCCAAACCTCCTCAGACGGCTTCAAGGCCATCTTAACCGGTGGACGTCGTTGGCAGTCGGTTGGTATTGTAGAAAGGTACTTATGTGAAGCACTGTCAAACGTGATAGTGTCATGCGATGAAATATTAATGGCATTTTGCAACAAAACGTCAAACGTATCAATTGACAACTGTGTGGTATGTCAATTTTTGTTACGTCCACAGAATAAGCATGACGTAGGTTGCATTTATAAAACGGACATGAAATAAAATATCATATGTGCTAAAATCCTCATATAACAAGGTAGTTTCGAACGTTACTTTTAGTAATAATGGATTCAGTCACTGGTAGATATTTCAAGAGTGCTTTTGCGAAATAATTGTGTGACTTTTAACAAGAAATTTTTAATTGATATTTAGTGATAAAAACATGTCGTTAAAAACATTAAACGATTGAAAAGAATCCAGCTTTGGCTGCACCTTTGGCGTGGCTTTGCTGTAGAAAATATTCTGGTTGGAAAGCAGACGGCTATCCCGGATAAGTTGCATTGAGTGCAAGCTTTTTCTCGTCTATCCTATTTCAAAGGGATAGACAAGAAAAATTAATAAAATTAACATATGTAAAATTGAGCGAAGGTATACGTTAACAATTTAAAACATTATCCTTGAACTTAACTGAAAAAACTAACAGTGACAGTATCACAAAATAAGCTTCCACTTTAAAACATTTTTCAAGCTAGACAATATGGTGTGTGGGTGTCCATGTGAGTTTGTTTCTGCATTCAATTGGGGACCCTGAACAATAGCGGACGATAAGGTCCCCGATTGACAGAGGGTCCCCGATTGACAACTGTGTACAAAACAAATGGGTGGTCTTCTAAAAAGTTAAAGTAAAAACAAACGAGGAAGAACAATAGGGGGTCCCCAGTTGCAGGCAAATACACACGTTTTTGTGTGTGTGTGTACGTGGGGAGAAGGCTACACTCTCCATGCCCTGTAGAGCCACATTTATCCCCGTGTCACCGCTGCTCAATTAAGCAAATATTTGCAGCACCTCTGTAATAATTCAACCAATGACAACTTTCATTTTGTTCCTTGTGTGATAATGAAATTAGTGGGTACCATATATAAAACAGTAACTACTGGAAAGTGACACAGACGATGCAAGTACAGCTATTAACTGCCTATTCCTTGCCTTGACCTGTTGGCGAAACTGGCTTTCAGTGTCGAGATTATTTATGACCGTTCATTTTAATCCAACAGAGAAAGGTAACACAACCCCTCCTCTTACACCAAACCACATGCTTCTGCCCTGTCCAGGTCTTTTATTAATTCATGTCTTTTTTTTTATAAATCATAATTCAAAAACAGACGTGGAGGAAAGCGGGAGCATCTGAACATGAAATGAAGGACGATGACGATTATACGAAAAAAGATGAAGGATGTTTTTTCCAAGTTCGTTTTTACGAGATTTACCTTTTTCAATGTTTTTTTCTTACGGGATATTGCTTTTTGAGATCGTTCCCTGTGATCTATTTCTTGAAACATTGTCTCCACGTTGGAAACATTTGCTTTCACGAGGAATATTTTTCTAAAGTTTTTTCCCAGGAGATTTCTTTTTCAATTTTTTTTACAAGATATCAGAAGGTGAACAGTGACCCAATTACTGTTAATCGGTGACTTTGCGTTACCCATATGAAGCATTGTGTATGTGTAAACGTTGTGAATGTGTCGAAAGAAATAGCCGTCGGGTATTTTCATGGGTGCTGCGTCCTAGTGAAGCGTCGTGTGCGCGCCATCAGCTACGCATCGGGCAATGATTTCACACTCAATTCCAACACCATTAAAAGCATTGCACGCTCTTTGGTTCTCTTTTATTTGAGGTTCGAATCTCAATGTCAAACTCTGGGAACCTACGGCTTAACGGTGTCTGGTACGCAGAACAAACAAATTATGACTGTGTTTATCACCCGTCAAACGATCGTGAATTAATTGCTGTAATAAATAATTGGCTTTATTGGGATGACCAAAATAGAAACCGGTCTTTCAAGGACAAAAGTAAATTTTGAATTGCCTGCATTGATAGATAGATCAATGAATGGATAAGGTGAGTGAACCTTGTAGGAAAACTGGGTCTCAAAAGAAGCGCTTCTGAGAAGACTTCATTAGACTGGCCCCAGTAAAAGGCTGGAAAAATATGTCTCACAAAACGTAATTTAAAAAAATAACTCGTAAAAATTATATAAAAAATATGGCTTGTTAAAAAAAGTAGAAAATTAGACCGTTTTTGTCTCTTTGCACCAGCGCATAGGGCTTTTTGCATTTCTAAACTTTGAAATACATATCTCGGTATGTTTGCATATGCTAAAAATATAGGTTTAAAATAAAAACAGGGTATGCACAAAAAATTATAATTTTACAAAATTTGAAGAATGGCGCATTTTGATGTCTCAAAATTCTCTAAACATGCCACACATTGATACAACCTTCACCATGATTTTAATTCAACGAAACTAGTAATGAAGAAGGACTTGTTTGTATTATCTTGATATTTGGCACAGTAAGATATGCTCGGTGACATCTGTGTACTGATGGATACACCTGTCAACTGGTTTCAAACAATGGCGATACTCATGTTCCAGCACTCTTCAATAGACAATTACGGTCACCATAGTAACACCATCACTGGTTAATCTTTACGGTGCTTTATGGGTAAGCATTGTGATAGCTCTTTACGGAGCTTGGTCTGACAGTCCTTTGTTCAATACCCAGTGCCATGTTTACCACCATTCAAGGGGGCTATAAATATATATTTCAAATATGACGTAGCCCTGTTTGCAACCATACCCAAAAGGACAGCTCAATGATCTATACCAGCATTTAAGCCCCTTTAGACTTAATGTTTTGAGACAATTGGTCTACAGCGAATTCCACTGTGCACACGGTGGCAGAAACGGCAATCATTCCATGTCAATGAAGGCAGACTCGACCGATGTCTTATTAAAGCTTAGCGGCGTATCCAACTTTTGGCGTGGGGGGAAGGGCCAACAGTATGTTCGATTTTCACAACGTTGGTGGCAAAATGACCCCAAAGAGTTATTCTAAAAACTCCTAAAGGCTGAACTCCTGGAAATATGCACTGCATCGATATGGGAAAAAACTCTCGAGGGAAGGGGCGGATTCCGTCCCCAGCTTAACAGGGTTAAGTCTCGAAAAGTAAATGAGACCATGGTGTGGGCCATTCAAGTTCGTGGTCAACGGGCTGTTCTTGAAGGCACATCTCACCATGGTTCGTGCTGTACGTTTTAGTCAAATTAAATGACATCCATTAATTTGAGACTGTAATTCGTGCTTTGAGCCTCCTTTGTTCTTATCGTCACAAAATGACCCTTATGAATGACCCTTATGGCACCAAATTTGACAGTAAAATGAAAAAGCAGTTTACTTACAAAATTAAGTGCAAAATCTTCCACAGTGATAAGGACAGCGCAATCGTAACATCCAACATGATTATTAACAAGAATAAATTTGCAGTGATGCAAAGTATAAAGAAAATGCACTCCTGTTTAATGCACCCGTGTCCTTCTCATCGACGCTTTTCTCTGCCACTGAAAACGGAAATTGTGGTATCTTTTGGGTTAATGCTGACGCAGATTTTCAGTTTCATGAGCAAAACTGAATATCTTTCCTACATATATCACTTATTTAGCGGAAGTTTTAGAGTAAGGAGCAGCTTGAACCTAAGCCGTACAACTTTGCATCGTCACTCATGCATATTTATGAATCCCTTTTGAAATAATGTGCACTTAAATTTCAAATTTTGAAACACAACAATTGCCCGTATCTTTCAAGAAGGCTAAAATTTGGGAGAGCCTCTCAAATCCTTCAACATAAAAACTATGATGCTGTCGGTACTGAAACAGTATTCAATCAATCATGGTGACATCTGAGCAATTCCAATCGCAGATTGGCTCATCAATGCGCACTGTCATGGCTACCACACTCTTATCAAACAGGCTCGTGACTGGTGTGTTGTGGTCAGTGTTAGCGATGAATTCCTCAAACAAAAACCAAACAAATGCGGTGTAAATGTAAATGTAGTGTTGTAAGATAGCTTTTTCGTCTCGTACACTTGAACGTGATGCATGCATTAGGCTCTAATGACCGAGAAGACAATTCACCTAAAATGAAAACTCAGTGTTTGTGGAGTTATTGTTTTGTCGTCTAAAATTTCAAGTATGTCCATCAAGAAAATTTGTCCTGCTGTCACATTTGCCAAACAATTATATGATTGGGCTATATACATATATATTAAACAATAAAAGTGATTCCTTTCCTTCATCTCTATAGGCAAGGGTAAATCCAGGTCTTCATTTTGACGCGACTCTTGCTTCCGGTCGCAAATTGAACGCCCTGTCATCTGAAATTAGTGATGTATTAGTAACACTGGAGGTAGGGCATCTATAGTGGCAGATTGGAATAAGAAGTAATCAATATGCAATTTTAGTTGATACTTGTGCCGCAATCGCTTGAAAATCAGTCGAAAAGATAATTTTTACAAACACAGTGCACGTGTATTAAAATTTAAAGATTATGGCGTCGTCAGAACGGAAGTTAGGACAAAAATATGAGCTTTCACATTTCAAAAAGTGCCAAAAACAAATTATGTGATATATCACATAAATGTCTCCAAAATTTCCAGGTCCTTTGAAGTCCCTGTGTCAGATGCCCCAAGGAATGTGACATTTGAGAATGAAAATACTTCCATTTTACAGGAAGCGGCATTGGTTATGGGGACTAGGCAAATTCCTTTTGTTGCACAAATAAGCCTTTTGCGAGTTAAATTTCAATAAAACCTGGAACAATGAGTTATCTGACAGCACAAATATGCCCCTATATCAATTTGAATTCCCCAGACTAGTATTTCAATTTGATGAAAGCAATGCTTTCTTAACTGATTTGACAACCAAACTTGGTGTTTAGTCCCAGCTGTAGTAAAATCCTGCTTCCGAGTCCTATTCTTTTGCTGTCGAGATAGGCTTCGATACAGTATCAAGCCCATAGGCTTCGATACAGTATCAAGCTTAATTCAATTGCATCTCAAGAAGCATTTCCCTAACATCCATGACTTCTGCGACAACTACATGTACAAAGGTTTCAAATCTATCTGCTGTGAACGTTGTCTAGGAGCAATCGATCTGACACTTTATTGCACGGAAACGTGGAGAACACCAATTCTCAGTGTACGAGGTCCCAGTTCAAAAAAACTACAAACTGCACAAGACAAGGGTACGTTTCATTTCATGAAAAAAACAAAAACAAATCATGCACTTAACCTGACGGAAAGAACAATCAAAGTAGTGGACCAAAAAAACATGCAAAAAAATTGCAAACTGAGTATTCCTGTACTTCGAGACCTGCATATAGATGAGTGCTGAACATGCAAAGAGCAAAACGAGCCATGAAAAGAGCAAAATGAGCAATGAAAAGGGGCAAAATGAGAAATGAAAGAGCGATTTGAAGAATGAAAAGATCGAACGAGTAATGAAAAGAGCAATATGAACAATGAAAAGAGCAAAATGAGCAATGACAAGAGCAAATGAGAAATGAAAAGAGCAATACGAACTATGATAGGATCTAAAAGAGCAATATGAACAATGAAAAGAACGAATGAACAATGGAAAGAACAAAATGAGTAATGAAAAGAGCAAATCATTAGCAGTGAAATACATAGATATGTTTATATAAATCATATAATGAACAATTTGATTTGGTTCTGCTCATTTAAGATCATCCTTCCAAGGGTCGACATGAATGTTATTTCTGCAGTCAAGCCCTATGCTTGTCACCAGTGTGACAAATGCTTTAGATGGAAGTCTAATCTAGAGAGTATCCACGCTGAAGAGGAATCAGATATGTTGAGGAAAATGACTAAAAGATAGTAATTGTTTGAAACATAATTATGGTTCCAAAAAGACATTAGTACATGTGATGTCTCTGATATAAAATTTAACAAACGTCTGATAATCACTCTTGTTCATAGAGTTCATACGATTACGAACTAAAGAAGAGGTAGTCAGAAAACTAGAAAAAATAGCAATAACAGATTTTAATGGATTCATTAATCTTGGACAGAACAAACTGTTATAATCTCTACCTTGATGTTCTCGGTTTTCGTTGTCATGTATTTGAGTGCGTTGTCCCAGCAAGACACACACGGCATAGCACGTCGCGCGTCTCGCCCGATGCGTGTTTCCAGGTCACGTATTTTCATCCCCCTCACTTAGTCTGTGCGCATGCGTACTGAATCCCTCTGTAACCAGAAGACTGTAAAACGGCCCTTGACTAGAATAGGTGGACCCCATCGATCAACATCAAACTCAGAAAAAGTTGTTTGCCTCTTATTTCCATACCGATTAATATTTCAACACACAAAGTCCCTTTTGCACCCGATAACAATTCTTTTTCTGCCAAATTTTGGCCCGTCTTTCTTACGTACCTCCAAAGTAACAGAGCCAGACGTTGGAAGTGAAACATTTTAGAGGAGATTTTTCTCCGTTTTGCCGAGTTTTCTCTGACATTTCTCTACATGTGAACAATGAGGAATATCATGAACGCTATAATGAGAAAGTATCAAGCAAGAAGAAAACCGTATGGATGAGAACGGAAAGTTTTTGTTTGTGCCTTTTAGTGGGGCACTTTGTCGTCATTGTACGCATTCGTGCAATGCAGTAGGCCAACTCGTACCCAAACGCACACGTATCCAGGTCTGTGTAGGTACGTTTATGCACCATGCCCAAAATCCGGACATCTCATTTTCGACCGCTGCCAAACTCGAGTAGAATTTTGATTCCACATGAAAAACGAAAGCATTTCAGACAAATGGCTGTAAATCTTGCAAAAAATAATTAACTGATAGATCTATCAGTTAACAACAAAACAGTTATCAGTCTTCTAGACAGTATCACCGGTGATCAGAGGGGAATTTGACAAAAGTGTGAAAATTTGACACTATAAATAAGGTGAAAAACACGGGAAAATGACGAAAACGGGTCAACTCGTTCATTATGTCAACTGCGTGATTTTGTTCTGAGAATTGTGACGTGTACGTCAGATAAAGAAATAATCTTGTTGAACCAATTTTGAAAAAAAAAATTGTTAGATGTAAAGTTTTAGGATTTCTCAGCTTATAAAATTAAAGTCTGTGAAAAAAATGTTTAGAAAAATACAACTAAACTGGCATTGACACAGAAACAGACAAATTTGCTGTCTGGAAAAAACATACTTTGAAGATATCAAATAAAAATGCTAAGAAGTTGAAATAGAAAAATACATATCGAAATATTTAACCCAGAAATATGACTCCTGGAAAAAATATGCATTAACCCCCGAAAACTCCAGCCAACACCCATGTCCCAAAATAGCACTCTTCGTCAAGTTCACTGAATGACTGTCACTCATAGAGAAAACAGAGAGCCATCAAGCAGGAAGGACGTTTTCCCCCTCCCCCATAGGCTCCTGATCAATAAATAGGTAGGAAATAGGGGGGAAAGCGCGGGGAAAGAAGGGGAAAGGAGATGGTGTTTTAAGACAGTGTATGGTGTTCCCCTGGCTTCCCATGGTACTCGTTTTGGTTTTCCCGTGGTATTCAGCAACTGACCATTGTCCTCCCATGGGGTTTTCATGATTTCCCATGAAACACAATAGAAAACCTAGGGGTTTCCCATGGTGGACTTTTGTAGGTTTTGTAGCAAATGCTGAGCCAATAAAAGAAAAAAAAGAAGGGAAAAAAAAGAAGAGGGAAGCCTTTTCCATAAGCTGTATTGCAATGGTTAGTCTGTGTTTCAAATGATTACACCGCTTGGTTAAAAGTTCACTCAACATAAATACTCAAACAGCAAATCTTTCAATGAAAAAATTCCAAATTATGTGACTGGTGTTCACGCATAAATTAAATAAAACGCGACCAGCTATGCTTTAAATATCACTGTGCTCTACATTAGCCACATATTTTGAAAACGTGATGGACAATTTAAAAAAACATTTCAAGAGTACGAAACTGCCTTCGACTTAGACGAGAAATGACAATTGAGAATGACAAGTCATTGTACTCAACTCAATGAACTCTAAGGAAATCGTGTATACATTTTTTCAAAAACAAATCATTTGAGAAATAAAACAAGGATTTTGAAAGTTCACCATAGTTTGTACAAACACAAATGTTTCTTTACTGCTTAATGCGCCCATTTTTGCATAATTGACCGCAGAAAAAGCTACGTTTAAAAGGTTGCCTAATGTTAGTTATTTAAATGAAATTTATTTAAGTTTTTACCAATTTAACTGACATTGTAAAACATCGTCAGATTTTTGCCACACGGTCGTCTCTAAAGACCATGGTCATCTTGATGTTTATTTTCCATGTATATTCTTTTTTTTGTCCTAGCACGGCAAAACATATCATGAAATGCAAGAAGCGCCGAAACATGTGAATAATTAGTCTAAGCGGCATCCAACCAACTCGAATCTTAGTCCAATCCAGGTGTGCCACTGAATCGACTCAATGCGCACTGTAGTGGCCACCACACTCTCATCAAACAGGTTAGTGACCGCGCGTAGTGTTACTGCTCGTGTTGCCGTTGAAAACCTGCGGTAAAAACGGATGAAACGCATCGTACAATTTACTTGAATACAAATATCAGTTTTCCTCAAAACACTCCTTTAACAAACTCCACAGGAAGTTACATTACCGACATTTTTATTTTCATATATTTGTAAAGTTATATAGCTCCATAAACTTGGCAGTTTTAAGCAAATTACCTGAGTGACAAAGCGCGACAATTTAACGTAGCACTTATCATACAGCAAAAATATTATTGCCCTTAAAATAAACAGATTCTTAAGATAAGACTTGAAGGTTTTAATGGCGAAAGAGCTGTATGAGTAAAACGCTTGCGGTTACACCATGGATCAATCTCTTTCTTGAGTATGTGTGGTTCTGAGTTTTTTCCGGGTTCTTCTCAGAACCACACATACTCAAGAAAGAGATTGATCCATGGTGTAACCTCAAGCGTTTTACTCAGATCATGTTCTCTTGTTTTGACACCAAGAACCAGAACATATTAACCCACTAAAGAAGATGAGGTCAAAAAGCACGAAGGAAACGGGAATGTAAGACCACAAAGACAGTCTTTAATCTTGGACAGAGCGAGTTGTAACATTTCTACCTTGGTGTCCCCGTTTTGATCTGTCACGTGCACACGATCAGATGAGGGTTGCCTCTGATATGACACTTTGTACTTTTCCACATACCACACACCCTTCGGGCCTCTTTGTGTGGTGACGCCAGACACCACTGTTCTCACAGCGAGGTCAACCTCGATCCAGGAGTCTGCGTTGCTATGTACACATAGGGCGAGGGGATGATGAACGATGAAATAACATTCCGCCATAAATGCGCTTGTAAGAGAAGGGATATTGGCAGGAAAACAATACGAAAATTCCAATTGTTTTAAGACAGGCTCATACATAGATAACTGCTGTGGTGGCATGGTCAATGGTGTGATCGAAAGTATACTTAATATTAATTATACGTAAATTTTCGACGGAATTTTTGGAAAGGGTTTCGAATCTGATTGTTGGCCTGCATATACAAAACATTGCAACATAATTCAAAATAGCCCCCGTCATTTTCTAAAAGGTCACGAACAAACCGATCTATCGCTAATAAGCGCTTCTGTATTACCTAGTTGTGTACATATAGTATTGTCTGCTCAGTGTATAAGGTGTGTGGGGAATGCGAGTGGGGTCTGTGAGGGTGTGTAGTCTCCCATGGATACCTACCTCTTGGGTGCCCATCGCTTGTTACTGTTGAGACGTGCATCTGTGGCCAAACAGGAACCTCGAAAACAGTCCCTGTGACTGGACGCTGAGATCCGTTCATCGGGGATAGTCTTGTCCTCCATCCCTAGCGGCCTCGGGTCTAAGCAAGGAACTATCGCGGGTCCTGGCTCTGTAGGCCCTTCCTCTACAATCAAACGTGGAAACAAATGAAACAATTTTGTCCGTGACCATACACTTTCAAATTTGCATCAACTTTAAAAATTCATCACTGCAAAATGTTAAGGACGGTTCAAATATTAGACAAATCACAGAGCAGGGAAAAATAAATGCAAAACGTGGTTTTTTTAACCATTCGAATCAGTACGACACTCCACGATCAACACAACCACAGAAACGTCACAGAAAAGAATCCCCCTTGAGCACCCTCTCATCGGTTGAAAAGAGTCATGTTGGTGGGAGTGTCCTAGTATGATGTTAGTAGCAATGCCACCGCAACGCATTTCGTAGTTATTCGTGACCAAGCGAAGTGAAGGAGCCTTCGTTGGTAGGAAAATTGCGCCATCTCTTGGTCACGCTCGTGGCGCATACGTACTCAAAGGTCAAGTCCCAGTGGTTTGTTATCGATACATTATTTCTAGTTCTCACACCCAAACGGCGGGAATTTGGCCCAAGAACGCTGATCT
>NW_019091375.1:944072-957415 GCF_001949145.1 Acanthaster planci
GAGGAGTCGTGGGTCGAGGATTTTTCTAGAACAACCCCGGGAAGGGGTCCCACAAAAATGGATATTTAAAAAAAATGGAGGGGTTGGTGCCACTACGGGCTGTGTTTAAAATGTTGTGGCGCAGCTCTCATCAGTTTTTTAATTCAACTTTAATTCACACATTTTGCGTGCAATGCAAATTATAGTGTACAGGCCTACACCAATCATATTCCACTTTAAATCCTTAATTATTTTACCCACATCTAACTGATCATGAATGTTGGGAAATCGTCACCGCCACGAAGTTTCGGTAATGTAGCTTTTGAGGAAGAACAGGTTTTCGAGATAATCGCCATAGAAGTTTCTCGTAGGTTAGGGGACAACCACTGAAGTACTTAAATGTCTTTAAGAAGAACTGAAGGCTCTGAAACCCGAGAAATGATACGGCCTCTTCAAACGAGCAGCTCCAGCAACCGTGTAAAAATCGAAACATAACGCGTCGCAGGGTTAACCTCGGTAGAGGGAGTGGCCTTTCCTGGCGAGTCCATTGGAGCTAATTAAAAACAGTACTTATACACGGCAAAAACCTACGAGGTATAGCAACAGTGTCTTTAATATGCAGAATTCAAATTGTCATGTTCACGTGAATTTAAATAATTCAGTGTACGAATATTTTATTCAAATTAAACTGGCAAACGGATTATTGTTGTCACGGCTTTTGTCTAATCTATATCCAAACATTCCACTCATTTCCAGACTGGACAGTTTTAGGATCTTTTGATTTCTATTGAGCACCACAATGCCTCCTTTATATTAGCTTAAACTCGTTGTAATTCCCCTTTTCAGTTTCTTTGAGTACAGTCGTCACTGGCACACACGACATACATTATAACCACTGAAAAAATGGATAGTGCGTTTTAACAAATGAATGATTCACCAGTACTTTCTGGAACACGTATTAAAAATGCATTGTTAGAAAAGCGTTGCTGCAGGTAGCAGGCAGTCGTGCCCGCTTATATCTTATCACCTAAAATATGTAATATAAATGAGAGCAGCTCATTTTATTTTAATTTTGCAGGAGAGGAAAGACTGAATATTAATGTAAAACAAATAAAAGACGGCCTTCCTCGATATGAAGCTTTTAGGAGATTGAAATGAATTTCAAGAATTCCTTGTTTATCAGTTTGGCGCTTCACTGAGTTTGGTGCTTTTGATGAAATTGTTCTGCTTCAATATACAATTGTACATAACCCACATAACATAACCCACATTTCTTTTCACAGCTTCACAAAACCAACAGTTTCAACACCACGAGTACTGAAAAAGGCTACATGTGTCCCCATTTCTTTTATGGGGGGGGGGGCAAAGCTTTCTCAAACTAACAATGAGTCAATTTTGGAAGAGATACAATCGCAAGGATTTTTTATTTTCCTCCCCCATCTTCCTGTCTTCATTTATTGATCAGTCGCCTTTGGGGAAGGGAGCAAACGCCGTCCCTGCTTTATGATGCCCATATCTCTATGCGCGACAGTCTCCTGGATTGCATTAGCGGTAGCCAAACTTATGGCATTCTTTTGTTCTGTTTTGTTTTGGAAATTGCGAAAAACCTTTCTGTTCGTCAGGATTTTGAGGGGGGGTCTTCTTTTTGGGCCACGAGCCCATAGACTTTGCACTTTTTCTGCACACGTTTTTTCTGTGCCGTACTTTTGCCATTAATCTTTGTCGCACAGCATTCAAAGTTGGCATAGGCATAGTCATCATTGCATAGATGTATGCAGAAGAGTGACGTCATGATGACGTCATAGGGTGATTTATTATTGATTTTGCCTATTTATTTTAGCCGATTGACTTTGTATACGTTTTCAAGGCACAATTAATTTTGGGTTACTTTGCGATCCTCAATCGTCATTAAAGTTACTGCCGGCGAAGAAAATGATTCAAAATCATTGCCTAATTTATGACGTCATGATTACGTCATCGCCTTATTTTATATTGATTTTTGAATATTTTATTTTCCCCATATGTTTTGTACACGTTTTTCTAATTATCACAAATGAGCAGGTAGTCCTTTACTTCGGCTCAAGATTACTACAAAAACGAAAGAGAAATCGGGTACTTTACGCTCTGTTATTTGATTTGAAATATGCCTAAGAGTCTGAATATGAAGTAATATTTCATAAAAATTGTTCAGTTTAAGCGCAAATCACGTGACATGAGCTTAGAGGAGCAGTGTTTCTACAAACGAGTTTACAGTCCATTGACTTTGTACACGTTTTTGAGCCACAATTTTGGTAACTTTTCGACGTTTGATCGTTCACAAAGTGACAGCCAACAAAGACTCTGATGAAAGATTTATTGAAAATGAATGATGTAATGACGACGTAATCACCTTATTCTATATAGGTTTGAATATTTTATTTTTCCCATAGGTTTTGTACACGTTTTTCTACTTGGCATGAAATCTGTAAACTTCAGAGCCTTATTTCTCCAAAAGGACATGATAACTGGAAAGGGAACGTCATCAGGAGACAAGTCACGTGACAATAAGCGTGCACTCTTTTAGGCCCTATACCTCCTGATATAGGGCCGATCGGATTCAGAGAAATATCGACCTGATATAATGATGACGTGATCAGGAGACAAGTAACGTGACATTAAAGGTGCACACTTTAAGGCCCTAGATCTCCTGAAATACATGCTATATCTGGTTGAAACCTTGTAAATAACTTGAAAGAGAAGTGTTGTATACGAAAATGACTTGATGTGAAGATGCCTGAGTTGTTCAAATGTACATCAGAATGCGAAAAAGCCCTCTGTTCTGTTGTCAAACAGACAGATAAGCCCTCGTTTTTTTTATATCGCGGTTGAGTAGACCAATCCAGGGCAAATAGGACGACGGTTGATTTTTCCTTCTACGTTTCCTGAAGACACTTGGAAAATAGTGATCCTGTTCCGAGAACAGCGTTCTTGGGCCAAATTCCCGCCGTTTGGGTGTGAGAACTAGAAATAATGTGTGGAGAACAAACCACTGGGACTTGACCTTTGAGTACGTATGCGCCACGAGTGTGACCAAGAGATGGCGCAATTTTCCTACCAACGAAGTCTCCTTCACTTCGCTTGGTCACGAATAATTTCGAAATGCGTGCGTTGCGGTGGCATTGCTACTAACATTATACTAGGACACTCCCACCAACATGACTCTTTTCAACCGATGAGAGGGTGCTCAAGGTGGATTCTGTTGCGTCGTTTCTGTGGTTGTGTTGATCGTGGAGTGTCGTACTGATTCGAATGCTTAAAAAACTACCAAAATAGGTATTTTGTGACAACATTATGTAACAAAAAATCCCCTAAATGGTTCTTTGATGTCTAATCGTAGAATTAGTACCAAACAGGGGTTAATTAGCCAAAATTAATTAGCAAAGGTTAACGTTACTTCTTGAAAACAAAAATTACCTTTTTTGTACATGAACGTCCTTTTGTCCAACGCATAATAATAACAGGGAAGGTGATTGTGTCTTTACGCATGCTCAGCTGTGGATGTAACAAAGCTTACGTCACTTCGTAAAAACCCCAATCCCGGTTGATCTACGTTTCAGCCGTTTCCTTGCAATACGTTTTGTACATGTTCAAAGGACGTTAAACATTATGTCTCTTCGTGAAAACGCAAAAAAATGCTGTTTTCAAGATGTTTGACCTTGGTAACATTAATGTAACTATGACATTAATAATCTTTTGCTTGTGGGAGCGCGTAAAATTTGTCAAACACAATATTGTAAAAGAGAATATTGCAGAAGAGAGTTGTGACACGTGGCTACATGATGCCATTGTGGCAAATAATTAGCAAATATCAGGGTTTTATATGGGTTGTATTCCACTGGTTGATATGTTTCAAAAGACTAAACTACTTGGTTAAGTTCAGTTATAAATAATTGAACATTTTACCCGTTAATTACATATTACAGAAATTAAATCAAATGCTTGACCAGCCATGCCTTAATTAGTTAACTCCGCACAGGAAATTATCCGCATCATTTGAAAACTAGACTGAGATTAGAAAACTAGATTACAAGACTACGAGTGTGCCTTTGATTTAGATATAAAATGAATACTTAGTATACTTAATTTGGTGCCACTCTGAGGAAATTGTGCGCTTATTTTTTTCAAAAGTGAATTAAAACAAGTATTTTGCACTATAACACGAATGCCTCTTTTACTAACTCATACGCACATTTTAAATAGAAACATTTACAACCCTGCCAAAAATTGTTCATTCAAACACACAGCTTGTTCTTATTTATACCAATTTAATCACCTTCTTTAGAGCATGTTCAGAGTTTTGCCATAACGACCACAGTCATCTTGATGTTTATTTTCCGGTTAGTAATATTCAACTGCAAAAATATCATACAATCCTGCAAGCAGCGAAACGAGTGAATTAATCAAGGCGACATCCAAGCAACTCAAATCGCAGTCCAACGTTGTGATGCCATTCAGTTGGCTCAATGCGCACTGTCGTGGCCAACACACTTGCTTTGAACGTGTTAGTGACCGGGGTGTTGCCGTCAGAGTTACCGGTGAACACCTGAAATAAAAGTGAATAACATTATTATTACAATAGGATATTGTAATCTTATAATACAGGGAGAAACGTTTCTCAAACCATTCACTGACAAACTGCACAGGCTCTTGTTATTCCAACTTTTAAATCTTTATTTTTTAAAGTCTATTGCCTGATAAAAGTTTGAAGTTCTATACACGGTTCAACATTGCACGACAGCTTTAATTTTCGATCCCCCCACCAAAAAACAAACAACGTAACGCTAAAACACGTATAATACAATTACTTTTAATTCTCTAGTTTTTGACACCAGGAACCAGGATATAGGCCTAACTAACGGAAAGGAAACACACAAGAAGTAGGAATGACAGATTGCAAAGGATTGATCAATTTCCGGCAAAATTAAGTTGATGTCTTTCTACCTTGGCCTCGCCGTTTCCATCTGTCACATGTACACGGTCAGATGAGTGTTGCCTCTGATACGACACGAGGTATCTCTTGACATACCGCATGCCCCCTGGGCCTCCTTGCGTGATGACGCCAGACACCAGTGTACTCACAGCGAGGTCAACCTCGATCCAGGAGCGTTCGTTGCTACGTACACAGAGGGCAATTGGATGAAGAACAATAAAATATCAGCAATCCAAATTCGACAGAAGTAAAGACAAGCTTTTGAATGGATGTAGCTTAAATCTGATTTGCGTGTGTGTAGGCCTATATATTAAGCTTTTCAATGTGATTAAAATAGACCTCTGCTGTTAACGGGTCAAGTCCCATCCCTGTTCGTCTGTCTACTCTCAGCAGGTGTCGGGCTCATCGACGTTACCATCATCCCTCGCATTTTGTCAACTACATTGTAAAATCTAAGACCATGGAATTGTCTAGAGGGTCGCGCATAAATTGCGTTTCTGTATTACCTATTCTCATGTACTTAGTAATGTTTCCCTTGGTTGTAGGATGTATATATTGGGATGCGAGTGGGGCCCGTAGGGGTGTGTCGTCCCCCTTTGATACTACCTCAAAGGTGTCCATCGCCAGTTACTGTTAAGGCGTGCATCTGAGGAGCCTGAAGGGCCCTTGTAACTGGACGCTGAGATCCGTTCATCGGGGATAGTCCCGTCCTCCATCCCTAACGGTCTCGGGGTTGAACACCCGACGGTCGTGGTTTCTGGCTCAGTAGGTCCTGCCTCTACGCTCAAACGAGGAAACAAGTGAAATAATTACCGTTCATGACGATTCATTTCGAAATTTGCCTTGATCACTCCAAAACGCTACGGCTGGTTCATGCTTCAGGCAAATGAGGAAACATGGCAAAATGTAGGGGGGAAAGTATTTTTTTCTAAGTTTCCAAATTAGTACAACACTCATTTTAATGTTCAGATCTGACACAGTTACTTGCACGACAGTTGCTGTGAGTTATATGACCACCCAAACAGTGACATATTGATAACACGCACAAATTACAGCCAGACACATGATAAAGTTTAAAAACAAAATCGGGCGTGGCACAGTCGAGATTTTGTTGGGTGGGGGCCCCCTCTTGGCTATAAGATGGGCCAAAATAATCCGGCTATTCTAGGGTTAATGCCCATATAATGGATTTGCCCATATACTGCAGGCACACGTTGGCCCGAGCCTAATCCTATTTTTTTTACTCAACTGGGATTCTGCCCATGGGATAGCCCATGTTCTGCCCATACACAGCTGGTCCATCTGGGCCCCAGAAAACCCCATATATTACGTATATTGACCATATTTTGCCTAGGTATCATATGCCCATGTAAGCCTGAGCCCCATAAATGATGTGGATGTGGGGCCCGTATGATATTATCCATGCTGTCCCATTGGGGTCTCATATTGATCAACCACGATCAACAGAATCTATGTTAGTAAATCAATTGAAATTCAGGTCTAAACGTGTCCATACAAATGACTGTTCAAGGACACACTTTTTAGTCAAATTCAAATTTTCAAAATTGCTGATTCGTTTCGGGCTGGGTTTCCTTATTGGCGGCACTTCCCTTTTACGTGTTTCAATATGCCTATGTTGTAATTTGCGTATTGATTGCGTTGCTCTCTGCGTTTCTTACGTTGATATTGAAACCAGACTTTACGTTTGAGGTAACGTGAATTTGTTCAAATTGACGCAATCAATACTGGACCGATCGCATGGGACATTTTCATAACTGCCACTAAGTCTCCCTTCGCTTTGAATTGGAGAAGGTGCTACCTGTACGACTGCACTTGAAGTAATCTTGGATTTCGAGAGGGTCCTCGCTCAGAAATAGCTCGTCCAGGTAGAGGGGCGCCCCCTGGCGGTAAGACGAAGCAGGCGTGTATATCCCTCCAAGACGTACAGCAGTGCATTGGCAGGGGTCTTTAAAAGGGAGGAACCAGCGGGCCGGGGCACCAGACTGCCGTTTAAACTCCGTTCCAATGAAGCAGACCCGATGGCATGATACCAGGACTATACCGGAATAAATCACAAAGCTTTAAAAACGAGTGTCTGGCAATGTAGGGCTTTGGCGGGAACAGTGGGCGTGGTTTCATGAAATCATTAAAAGGTTGATGTGGTGAATGATGTATTTGGCAAGTATATTTGTAAAATACACACTGTAAAAAGTGCCTAGAAGCACCCTCTTTCCGTAGTCTCCGTGAGGTCACAATCTGCTTCTGCTAATCTTTCTCTATACGCATTGTCTAAAATAAAAGTGCCCGTGCTAAGCACGGGTCTTTGTCCTTGTAATGAGCTGTCGAGTTATGGCCACAAACAATTTCTTTGTTATTATTCTTGTTTACCTTCAGCAATTTGGCAATCGCTCGTTTTCTTTCTAGTCCTCGGAAAATAAGCTTTTTTTGGTTCTCAGTTCGTCGTTCATTGTAATCGAAAAAAAAACAATGGTTTTGCAAGACAAAGAAGGAATGGACTGTATATAAAATCGTTTATCATATGACAATCTCCCACTGAGCTTACAACTGGTGCAATGGTACCAAAGTATGTCCAATGTTAGCAATATTGGTCAGATTACTGCGGGACAATACTGCTAGCACCTTAAGCAAGAAAAATACATTGCGATGAGTAAATTATTTTCTTGAGCACGTAATTTGGAAAATGTGGAGGAAAAGACATTTCGTTCAATGTCAAATTATCAACGATGAACATTTAAGTTGACCCAAGACATTTTCAAAGAACATTATGGCCCCACGATTTGGTAAATGAGGCTTATCATTTTGAAGATTTCTACATTGGAATGTATATACATCACTGGAATGCATGAAAATATTGGATAGCATACCACGGGAAACAATCAATTTAAATTGAATTGACGGAAATATGGAAATATATATAATCAATACCAAGATTACAAATTATTTTTCGTAAGACCAAATGAAGTTCATGTTAAGTTCGAAAGGTCCACGACAGACTTTGGTCAAAGAAACTTTCTGTCGTCAGAAGAATTTAAGAGTTGAGAAAAGTAGAGGCCCAGATCCGGAGGGGGAGTTGGAAGTCAATCACCCCCTGATCATTGCAATATTTTGTAGGGCCTATAAGGTTGAAAGGTCCCCTGAAAGCATCCACCCTTGTCGGGCTCTTATTTATTAATTAATTAATTTATTATTATTTTGTTCGTATAAGGAGGACAGAGAGTTACTACAATATCTTTCTTTGTTCTTACCTAATATCAAATCCTTTCTTTCGATTATTGCCATTGCTTTTGTGCCAATTTGTGCCGGGTATTAGCCTACCCAGGATGTGCCGTAAGTTGATTTCTAATTGACCGAGAAAATATAATTAACTGAAGAAAGAAATGAACCCACCAACTCATGAACAAGGTGTACTAGGTCGATTGAGAATCATGTAAGATTTAATGAAAATACTTTTTTTGTGGGGGAAACATTAAGCCCTTTGATGTCTTTTAAAACGCCTTGGAACATTGGAAAGGCCAAACAGAATCAGGAGACTGAAACTGGACGGGATTCTGTAATGTTTGGACCGACTGACAAACAGGATTCTGAAATGGATCAGAGAGGGCAATATTACTGAATTAAAAGATCCGCACCTTGCTACACAATTTTACTCCGGTAAACAGCGCAAAATCAGCGGAAGTTGCTTTCTCTAAAACAAACCCTTCAAGCTCCGAAAATTGCATAATACTTTAACAATCGTTGCCTTTTCTGAATCAAGCATCGAGTAGAACTAGAAAGACAAACGTTAAGGCCAAAACAGTTGATGGCTTAGGATTGGATTGCTCTTCTAGTAAAGATCAATCGTACAACTTGTATTGGAGAGAACAATGGACTGCGTTACGTAACAAACATACCTCAGCAAACGCATCATCAATCAAAGCATGAAGCTTTCATAAAAATTCCTAAATGTTAAGTCAATGCCAAAACAACAATTTCTGACATGTACATTGGGAGAAAATATGACTACTGGGTTGGAGTTTTTGGAGGGGCATCACCCTCTGTATTTGAAACTGAACGCAATGAAAGTGACGGAGAGAACAAAATGATTACCTTTATAATAACACGCAAATAACATAAATCCACACATTTCAAAACCAGTTTATTTGGTTAAAAGACATACATGTACATTACAATGACCGTTAATTAGTGGTTCGTATGAATAAAACTATCAAATACTATGAAGTTCAAGCAAACAGAAAAAGCATTTACTGAGAAGTAAAACCATTAAGAATAAGCAAATGCTTGAATTTGTATGAATAAAATGTTTCTTTGACTATTCAGCATCTACTAGTATAAATATTACCAAATGATTTATGATTGTGGGTGACTTCACAGCTGAACGGTTTTGCACAATACGGCTTCCATTGTGTGCACGTACAGAAACTACCTATGCAGTACGGTGGTGTATCTTGAGACCTCATCAGCATGGCAGATACGCACGATGGCAGTAATTTTGATCGCAAAAACATTGATGAAGAAAATTGCTCTCCCAATCACAAAAAACCGCCGGCATCTGGTTTCTTGAGATTCCCTCCTAAAGGCATACAGCTTTTCCTTTCGAATGACATTCATGAACGCTGCCATTTTGAACATTAGTAAATGCTCCTCGTTTTCAAGCTCGCCCTGACCAGTCTTGAAAAATGTTTAGTAAATACCCCAATTCTGTGGAACGTACTCGTTTTTATTCATACAAAATGAAGCAACTGCTTAATGTCAAGCACAAACTTAATTAAAGAGTAAAAAGTAAATACTTTCACTTTTTAGCAATTGTGAAGTAAAAGCATTTGCTTCGTTATCTTTCATACAAACACGTCGAGTAAATGCTTCAAAAATAGTAGGAAGCAAATGCTACTATTTATTTATACGACCTAGTGCCTGGTTGTGTGGATGGAATGGTGTACTATTTACCACACATATTTCTGCTTCTATCTAGCCTCTGCCAGGCGACGCAACTACACAACGCAAAAGCACGACGGCTCCCTTGCGTCGCGCCGTTGCCTTCTTGCCATTTACGTTTGTACACACTCGACGGGTCGCGTCGTGCGTCGCGTCGTGACGTCGCCTGCCGCGTCGTGTTGTCTTGGGTCCTTTTCTTGTTGCATTTTCTCTGCCTAAACGTCGTTCCTTTCGTCGCACGTCACGTCGCGTAGTTGCATCGCCTTGGAAGAGGCTAAAGAGAGGCAGGAATGTGTGTCTTAAAGAGTACACCATATAGATGGCGACTTCAATAAAAAAATACAATCCTACCTATCAGTGTGGACAACACCCAAATCGAAGTTATGACTGCGCCGTCCATTCTACGAGGAGACGTGTGCATGGAAATCTCTCTGCTTGATCAGATTAATTCAGTTTGCACAGCAACGACGCAAAGCGCTAAATGGGTGACGTCATCTTCAGCCACTAGGAAAAAGAGCCTCAGAGTGGAACTGGGGCAAGATTCTGTCTGATTGGCTCGAATGTCCAATTTCGGCGGGATTATTTAGGAGAAAACGGGGTAGCACGGCAGCCAACACGAGCAATGGTAAAATACAATTGAAGTATCGCATACTATGTGATGGAGGCCCATTACATATTACAGACAATCCAGAAAACAAGCTTCGGCGTAAATTTTTCATTGCAAACGCTTCCAGCACGAGTGACGTCTACCATTAGGTCTAGGCAAACAAGTATAGGCATGTTAACCTTTCGAAAAGGGCTCGCTGCAGCTTCCAATGTATAATTCGGTCCTCTGGCTCTGTACAGTCGGAACATTCACACTGCAAAGGCGTCTAGCCAAAAAGGTTCTGATGAAATGAAATTATACGAAGGAGCGACACGATCGATGCTTGGTTTGTAATAGCGGTGGAAGACTGGCATACGTATTCCGTAAAAATACCATTGTTTAAAGGCCAGCTCCAACGATGTTGATTTTGCTCATATTGAATCCTATTCAGAAGAACCAAGTCTAATAAAACTGGCACATATTAATATTTCCCTTGCAACACACGTTGTTGTGTTAACAAAATACAGTTTTTGTACCTATTTTTCCTGGAAGTCCAGTCTGCAGTTGTAAAAATGGACGTGTCGTCAGGACTCATCAGCATCTAATGAATATTGATTTCTGTGATGTATTACCGTGGAGAGGACATACCACAGTGCGCATACAATATATGCATCCATAGCACGCGCATAGCTGGGGACGACATCGCGAACATGAAGAATGCTCTCATTCTTCGGAAACTCGAAGAATTTCCATTCTGGTTCTTTTGCAGAATTTCTAGTACGTCCACCAAGATGCACGATTTGGGCATTATTGTAAGTCGTAAAGACAGGAACACAAACTCTCGACCGAAAAGAGATCATGCCGCACAGTAGAACCTGCACACAGATCGATCCCTGACACGTGGTGCACGCACATGTAGCTCCGTTTTCATGTACAGTATATATACGTTCGTTGAGCAACCAATCGTTCTACGGATACAGTTTCAGTGTTTTCTCCGGTATTACATCATACAAATTTCGTTTCTCAACAGCGCCACCAGTGGTCAGATTGTGGAAATTTTTCATAAAACTCAAAGACAACGTTCAAAAGTATCCGCAAATTTTCAAAAAATACAGACGCAATAAAGACATGATTTGGTAATAAATATGTGATTTATTTAACACTAAACGCAATATTTCCACAACTTTAAAAACAGTTGGAGATGGTCTTTAAGAATTATTAATCATCCTTTTCCCTTTGAATTCATTTTCCCATTTGAGTAGGTCAAGCTTCAAAATAGACCCAACCAATTTACTACTCCTTTGAGCATAAACGACTTTCTGTTACAAGTAGACGAGATGTAGCCAGGGATTTGCGACATAGGAGTTGAGGCGCTGGTAGTTTGCTATCAGCCGCGAATCTCGGGACGGACAAATATCACAGTAGGCCTATTTGTAAAACCCCACTTTCATTCGGAAAGATGGGTTCGTTAACAGGTTTTGGTTACTTGTATTGGTCTGTGTTGCATGTTTTTGCAATTAACAAATTGAAAACTACAAAGGGATCTCATAAAATATGGAATTCAAAACTGATGGGAAAAAGACATGGTGAAGAACAGCCACGACCGCTCTGGGCCTGTTAAATGCAGTGAAGGCTTATTGTAATACCTAGAACTCTCATGTTTTATCTTCTGGTGCACATTATTACCGTCATTAATAATTTCTCCTTATTATTAATGGAAGGACACAATGAAGTACAACCATTAACTGCCTCCTCCGTCGCTCGCCATCCACCGACAATTATTGCTTAGTTTCAAAGAATAAAAGAGAACTGCATTCAACGAATCAATCATTAATAAAATGTATCAAGGCCTGCTTGAGTGGTGTTCCGAGAGAAACCCAGTCGTCAATTCACTTCAGTGCAGTCCTTTCGCTGTATTGCAAAAAAAAAAAGGACATCAACCTCTCATTGTAAAAGGTCTAGCTCTTCAAAGAAATCATTTGGCTTTCAAAGACTAAATACAAATGATCATTTGTTTGAAGGTATTGTCGGTTCTAACAGCTGAAGACAGCAAACACGATGCCCCTGTGCTTGACTTTCTTTATACCGCACTGTTGATGCAGATAGGTCTGTGCAGTCCATTTTGAAATACGGCAAAATTACTCCACAAGAAAAGTGGTGTGTCGGTTGGAATTTTTTTGAAGCAGGCTGTGCTATTACGAACTTCACAATTTATTCAAGAGGTATTGATAGAAAGTAATTCGTTTTTCTTTATTGAGGATAAAGCAATTTTGTATAAGTGTTTTTTTTTTGGGGGGGGGGCGGAGCCAAAAGCCCAGCTAATGGTCATGTATCTTTGTGTGACTGCGTATTAGTTTTGTGCTATCAATGACAATCGCACAATGACTAGACTTTGAAGCCTTCTGGCTTAAATTAATATTACCTTTTACTTTCATCGTTAGATTCTACATTTCATCAGGTTTTGCCGTCTTTTAAGTTTTGAAAAGAATCTTTACTAAAAGCAGAGCAAATATAATGAAGAGCTTTGATCAAATTGGAAAGTCATGCTGCATTCCGAATAAAAGGGCTTATAAGTGGACTTCATCATATTTTATGAAGGAGATACTGGTGAGCGGAAATTACTTTCTTTTCATCAGAAAATGCATTTACCTTTTTGGCAGTAAATGGGTCCTGAGCCCTTTGTTCGTGCAGATTACACATTGCCTACTTATCATAGAGGATTTCAAGGGTACCAGACATTAATGTAACATCACAGAACCGCTTCTTTGGCAATGCATTGTCAGCATAATAACTGATTTGCATCTGTCACCTGCATGGTTAAGCCTGAAACTTGAGTGTTCTCTTATTTTCTTTTGT
>NW_019091375.1:958041-998004 GCF_001949145.1 Acanthaster planci
TGTATGCTTGTAATATATGCACATATTACAGAATATACATCAACATCATGGACACTACACCTCTATATAGTGTCACATGGTGTCATAGCCCTACCTCGCTTTTCAAATTTCCGTGGCAAGGCAAGTCACCCATCCCCCATCGCTCAATTCCTGGCACAAAATCTACTCCAGCTGCTTCTTTCATCCGTTCTCTCTTTCACTCGTCATCTGTTCGTTGGCGTATAAAGCCTGCTGTCTTGTCCCTCTGACGGTCGGCGTGACTTGTTTTCCTCAATAGCCAACTGGTGTTGGCCGTAGGGGACCTGCGGCTTAATGGAGCCTGCAGACAGTTGTCTGCATGCCAGCAGTTTCATCTGGGAATTCACTTAGTACGCATTTCGGCCAATAGACCAGTAAACAGGGCCCAACGAATACTCCTCCGTCGTATACTGGGCCCTGTTCCGATACATATGGATTTCTTTCGAAAAACAATTCTCCGGGATATCCAGGGGCATCCGCTTGATTTTATGAGCTGAAATTCCACCGGTATGCTCACTACTTACAGGGTAAACTATCTACTATGTTGCTAATTGTAGAAAACTCGCCTTTCCCTCATTTGAGGAAAAAATATTGCCTTTATTATTTTTTCGTTTTCCCACTCTGGACGATTTTTGCCCCACTTGCACAAAACTTTCTAGTCGCGTCACAGATAGCGCTAGCGAGCCGCACAACAAATGATTTGCCACAAGCAGTGTGTGACTGGACAGGGAACCAGCCAAGGGCGTTGCGTATTAGGTGCGACACAAAACAGCTGTTATTTTTGCACGAGTGCTTAGATCGACAGGTACTCTCGCAATTCTGAAAGAAATTCGTAAGTGCTGAAGTCTGGGTGCAAACTAGACAGGCGCTCGAACAGGCTTCCATTACGTAATCACACAAAGACGTCTGTGTAATGTACAAGTCCAGCCAAAGTTCGTCCGAAGTGGGAAAACGACAAAAAAGGTAACATTTTCCCCTCCAATTAGCAACCTAACGGATAGTTAACCCCGTAAGTAGTGAACATACCAGTGCAATTTCATCTCATAAAATCAAGCGGATGCCTCCGGATATCCCGGAGAATTTTTCGAAAGAAATCGCTATATGTCGGGACAGGGCCCAGTATACGACGGAGGAGTATTTATCGGGCCATGTTTACGGGTCTATCGGCCTAATAAGATTGCAGATTGCTTAGAAGCCTACTTACAGGAGATGGGCTTTCAGATCTCACCGTTGTTTGGGGCATGAATTAAAAGAGTCATTTTAGCCTCTGAGCTAAGCCATGCCTATTTAAATTTTAAACAGTTGCC
The DNA here is from genome assembly GCF_001949145.1 of Acanthaster planci. The sequence continues at coordinate 959,367 of NW_019091375.1, forward strand.
AAGTATGTGCCTTTATCAAAAGAATCGTCATAAAGAGGAGGACACATTAGTGCCTTTTCCTTTTTATAAGGTCATTTGGGGTTTGCCAGAACGCAGTTCAGGCGGTATAATGCAGCGACGTACTTCCAGTGTTTCATTGACAGAAATTGTGAACAGCGTACAGAAAAGGAACGTTGAAGACGCTTGGTGGCAGCAAACAGCTGGCCCTTTTCAAAAGCTGTGCTGCATTGAGCGTGCGCACATCAGTCTCAAAATGACGCAAACTTTCGGCGGATGAGATTTGATCGTATGTGGTAGCACCAGGGTGAATGTTTCTTTTAGATGTGCATAATGTTCTCTTAAACACTTAAATGAGTCAAAAGCAACCGACAATGTTAAGGCCCGTGCGCCAGAAGGAGTGGAACTTAAGGGTTTATTTATTGGCTTGTTCGTTACATTATGAATCTGGATATCGATCAGTGATTCCAACACTGTTTTGCTATATCCAATAATAGATTCTGATGTCAGTGAACCAGCGACGGATTACCGATTGAGATCCGGATTGGAGTAAAATCAACACGTCCTATGTTGCTGCGTGATCATGCCAGTCACGCCAATTCCAAGTAAATGAGGAACGTTTGGGTGTCGCTTTGAACTAACTCCAGTCATGTGATTCTTCTGTGCAAGCTCGTTATGGTTGATTGGCGGGTCGAAAATACCTGGTAAATGTACAATGGCGCCCCCAGACTGTCAAATCAAATTGCACGCTCGAATGGATAGAGAGTTATTAACATATTTAAAAAAGCCGTTTGTCATTATATTGGCTGAAGGTGTTTGTCTGTATCACAGCCAAAGAGGCTCACGCAATAAAAACTTTATATCACCGAAGCTACCGCGTACAGCATTAAGGATAATTCCGCGTTATTCTACACGCTAAATATCCCGCCATGGGAGTAACTTACACTATCTCTGTGATTCTTGTCGGTGTTTTGGTGGGGCTTGAAATTCTTGAGGCCAGCTTGATGTTATCCGGGCCGGCCTCACGGACGAAATCTCGCTCTTTCGACGTCCTGAGCACCGGTTCGCTTAAGCACGGAGTTATCGCCTTGTCAGAGCGGGGATCCAAGCAACGGTGCGCGGCCGCTTGCGCGGCAGTGGCCGGTTGTGCACAATTCTGCTACGCTTCGACGACCAGACGTTGCGTGCTTGAAGACGCTAGCGTGGCATCTGCGTCCAGAAATCCGAAGGACACTACGTGTTACTTAAAGAATTCGGGTGAGTTTCTACTTAACCGGAGTGTGATCATGTGACTATACCAAACAAATGAAGAAAAAATATCTTAAAATTAATGTTGCACCTCATCCTATACACACAGAAACTAAATTTTCAATACTGACATAGACGCACAACAGTCTTCCTTTGGAAGCAGTATTTAGCTTTGTCGAAATGCTCCTAAGAATCGAATATGGCTGAACGCTTGGTCAGGAAGATTTCGACCTGAGAATGGACTTAAAAACGAACGAATTCTTTGACTTTTCTAGTGAAATAGTATAATAATGAATGAAGTTCACAAAGAGTTTCATCTGCACATTGCAGTACTGAACATAAAAAGGATGTTAAGATTGACTTATCAAGAGGTTGGATTACAGTCATATCATAACAAAAAACATCATTAGCACTGGTCAACTTTCAATTGTGTTCTGAATTGCGGTTTTTCTTTCCAAAAAAAGAGAATTACTGTTTCATTCTAGCTCAAACGGAACGAAGTTACCATCCGCCAAATCAATTTCTGTTCCATTACCGTATACCCTGCAAAAGCATTTGTTTAAACAAAGGCTAAAGTAGCCACAAATTGTCTCAGATCACACCACAAAGTATTTCCGGGGCCTTCCCAATAGTCTACATCGTGTTTTGGCTTCTCGCTTCGCACTCGCATTTGTTCTGATCAGGGCTACGCCCCCATCCCCAAATTTTCAAAACGGGTTGACACCCTTGGACCCAACAGAGCGTTTTGATGGAGGTCTTGGGTGGATGTCTTGCGAACTCATCTTGCAACAACTTGTACGTTTCGTTCAGAATGCGCCGTAGCCCAGTAAAATGTCCGCATATATATTTGCACATACAAATTATACCAGCACATTATAAATGCCTAAACATACATAATTATTGTAGTATGTACTGGCTAAATGCAAGGAGTATGATAAGAGTGGTTACAAAACCACTCTAGAAGAGCACAAAAGCCACTCTAATTGAGCGAAAACCACCAGTGTTGTAGTTGAGACCACTTAAGACCTTCACAAGACCGCACAAGACTAGCACAAGACCAACACAAGACCTCTAGTCTGAATTCAAGCCACAAGCTATTTAAATGAACTGCAACAAAAGCATTCCTTTGTCATTGTTCACACTGTTGCTTGTGACAGGTCTTGTGCATGGTCTTGTGATGGTCTCGACTCCAACACTGAAAACCACTCCAAAAGAGTTCAATTTCCATTCTGCACAGAGAGCCGCATACTCGGGGAAAAGGGTTTTCTTTTAAATGATTCATTTTTAGAGTGATTGCCACTCTTTTAGAGTGGTTTTGCACTTTTCTCGAGTGGATTTAGGACGGATCACTCTTTACAGTGTAAGTTTTGCACTTTTTGCATTTAGATAGTATACGTGCCTTATTGTATTGACCTTTACGGTTCTTATTGTATGGAAAATGTGATTGAGCTTGTGGTACGTGTGAGATTAAAACACATGTTAGTTTTTTCATTTGCTGTGGTCTTAGGCGTTCATTGTTAAATAGGATTTTCTAAACTTGAATCATTTCAAAATGGCTTGTAGCAGAGACAAAAGCTACACATGGAAATGTATTCATGGAAGCAAGGTCAATCGTAAGTCTATTCAAGGGGAGCTGGCATTGTCCCAGGGGTGAATTTTCAAGGGGTTTAGTGTGTCTCGTTCTAATGTTGCTAGGCTCCCCGAGCAGGACCAAGAGGGGGCGCAATTTTCTCGCAACGGAGGCTCCTTTTGTCAAAACGAGTATTAAATGCACGCGTTACGCTCACATCGCTACCAAAAAAAGGAACTCTCCTAACCAACCGGGCTTTGTTCAACTTAGGTTCTGCTTAAGGCGGGAAGTGCTGTCGTTTATTTCCTCACATTTTCACAGACATCGATAGTGACTACTCGTCTATTCAAAATGTCAGGCCAGAAGACACTCCTCCCGCCGGTGTTAATGGTCTCGTAAATGTAATGGAATGACAGTGATCTGTCACTCTCGCAATTAGTCTTCGAAAAAGGTCAATTTGCAAAAAAGCTGTGCACGGTGAAGCGGCGTTATCGAAGCGTGTCTACCAAACAAACCTGACGTATATGTAGACGTCTAAGACTTGGGGATCAAATCGGTTTTTATCAGAGGGCTTTCCGTCAAAATTTGATATTCTCCCTGCCCAACAGTCAGTGCATTCTAAGTTATACTGGTTACCCTTAACCCTAAAAGAGCCTGGACCATATTCTGGCCCTTATCACAACCGGGTGGAGTGCCCTCCACCGGACCCCACCCCACCCCAAACTCGACTGTGCCGCACTTAGTCATTTTTTTCTTTTCTTTTCCTGTTTAACCAAACATGAATGCAACACCCGATCCGACTACCCACGGCTACTTATAAGTGAGGCTTGCAGCAAAATTTCCTGCAAGAACTGAGATGCTAATTATATTTTCGTATGATGCAATACAGTAGGCAAACTTACAAGTGAGGCTAGTCAGCGTCAAAAAAATTTGCAAGAAGAAGGCTCGAACAAGCCTCACTTATAAGTTTGCCCACTGTATTGCATCATACGATAATATATTAGCGCCATAGTTAGAGCATGGCTATTTTGCTACACAGGCCTCACTTATAAGTAGCGGTGGGTTGTCGGATTGGGTGAAAGTGAAGACATTCCTTATCATTACCACTGTGAAGTTTGAGCTCAATCAAACATGTATATATAATTTTGTTGGTACAGTAATTTGAATTTCCACGCCCCATGCGTGCCAGCCCGCGTGCATTGAGCATGGCATCGGAAACATAATGGGGAGCCTGACTTGCCTCGGAAAATGCACGGTGCGCAAGAATGGTATGCTTGGTTTTTGGAAAATTGATACCAAAACGACCGCAAAGGTATTCTCTGAAAACTCAGAGGGGGGTCATTTTTTGACAAAAATGCAAGGTGGAGATTTTGAAATGAATTCATGCTCTTTTAAGGGTTTCGGGTTTACCTTAAAATATTCAGGGATTTTGAATTATCTCACAGCTGATCGGGGGGGTGGCCAATTCCGTCCCTCCCCCATAACTCTCTGTTCCGTGCACAATTCATGTTTTTTAAACTTGGCGAATATGTGGGGAAAAAACCTTTTCAATGTAAACACGACATTTAGACTTTTAACTTGCATACGGTTTCGCTGTTGCAGTCATTTGAAGTTGAAGGCCGACGCGTGCCTGCCCGCGTGCATGGACGAGAATGGACCATTAAGTGCAAACATCACTCACATCACAGAATAGAAAACAAAAAATGGCGTCCCGATCTCGAAATCAGAAAAGTTCCCTCTAACATGCTTTTGAGATAGATAGATTACTCTTACAACAAATCATTTAGCCAATTGCTCGGCATTCAAAATGTTCAACCCGATGTTGGCTGATGTTTTAGTTGGAAAACGTACGGTTAAACGTGGAGCTTGTTGAAGGTCATTTGCATAACTTCCGCCAATTAACCACATGACATCTTCAGTGTTTTCGCAAAGTGACAATAACCTGGAAAATCGATAATTTTTCGACCTAGCATTTTACTTCCTTTGATCTAATGAAAAAAAATAGCAGAGTTTCAAAGCATTCTACACTGTAAAAAGTCGTGTGTTAAAATCAACACTTTTGGGTGTTATCAGATGACTACACCATAGGGTGTTACTTTAACATTGATGATGTCACTTTGCATACCTATAAGTGTTATAGTTCACTGGAGGGTGTTACAAGTAACACCAAATACACAAATAACACCAAAATTTTAACACCAGTGAAAAGTGTTGGTGTAGTCTTCTGATAACACTGCGGGTGTTAAATTTAACAGCCCAGTTGTTGCAGTGTAATGTTAATTATTTCCCTAGTAACTGTAAACAAACAACTTACAAAAAGCTTGGTCCGTGCCTTTCTCTGTTCCACGAAGTGACATGCAATAACATCGTTGGCACGGCAAAAATTAAGACGATATCGATGATGTGGCATTTTTGTTAAAATAAACTCTCAACACTTCTAGTTTTATTTCCATCATCTTTTCGTCAATCACAGATTGCATGAGCACTTTCACGAGCGGCAGTTATTTCAAACAGGTCTTCGACCTTCCTCCTTTTGGCGGGAAATTTGTGTTGGATTTCTCTGCCAAGGTGATGCAAGACGCCATAGTCAGTTTATCTACCAACAACACGAAGGAGGGCATCAAGTATGAACTGGGTGAGAGCGGCCATATTGCCAATGTCGCGCCAGTTATGGCCACATTCTATCAGTGACAATTTTGTCGACCAGATGCCGACTTTGCATGGTACTTGGGATATATTTCCTGCTCATGTCACCAGTCACAGTAGACCAATGGTCGACAGATGGTCACTGATCAAACCTGGCTTTCCTTTCATCTACAGCGGGAAAATCTTTACGTGTTGTTTCATTGCCAAATTGCACTCGGTTTGAAACGACGCACAAACATTAATTTGCTTTAATTAAGAAAATTTCGCAGCGTTGGGACATCGTTTTATACCCATTTTTCCCTGACGCGCAGGTCTGTGTCGAGGCGCGCGCTGACCAGAAACCTGGAGACTTTTTGGCTTAATCGACTGGAATCCTGCTATACTGCGTAATTTTAACGTGTTTTTATGGGGTACAGTTGAGTAATATGCACAGTATAGGAGTCCCCCTAGATCCAGCAATTCAGGTGGTCTTACGTCCTGTGTACATGCGCAAGCTGAAAATATTTTCAAACAGTAAAACGTGTGGGCACCAGTCTATTTCAGTGCAAGAAGCAGCAGGCGTTGCCTGCGCATTCGGGAGCGATGGACATCACGCCTTAGACGTATCTCCAGAAAAAAAGTGAAAAACAAAAAGCTGCGCCACTTTGGAGACAGCTCCTGACCAAAAACCGAAGACTTTTTTTCAGCCTTAGTTTTGCTTATTATAGTTCTTTCCACATTACCTACTCACAAAATTACAAACTTTGCTAATATACATCTCCTCGGCGCAGATCCATCTTTGAAATAATTGTTCGGGTACCCGCTGCTACATCCGATAAAGACGTCTGCACTACTAAGCCAGAGGTCGTGGGTTCGAGTCCCACCCGAGTTCGCTTGTGGTGTTTTCACAAGCCTTAGGGGGCAAACACCGAGTATACGGTGTTAAATATACGTCGGGTAGGGCAAATCCAAAATTAATTAATTTGCTGTTGGAAGCGTAAATCCGTAAAATTCCCTAGCTGATATACTGCAAAATTGCGGTGTTAATCTAACACACTGGGTGTTAGAGGACTTCACGTGACTGGGTGTAGTTTTCTGCAAAGGGTGTTATGTTAGCAACAATTTTACAACGTAGTTTTTTGCAGAGTAGAAATATTTAAACTTCAGGCTCATTAGTGAGACTCAATAATGGCTACCTCCGTAGACGCATGTGCGATAAAGGGAACAATTATGGCGGCTCAACTGAAATACAGAAAAAAAACTACGAGTGTTAAAACGGATAGCCTACTTGATATCGAAATGGCTTGTACGTTATGGCTAATTGTAAAACTACCGTGATGACGTCCCATCATATCACACTTGCATTAATGTTGCAATAAAAAGTGTTTGGACACACATGCATGGCTAGGCTTTCACTAAAGTGTTTCCCGCAACGCAAAGCAAAGGCACGAAGTTGTCCGTTCGCTTGATTTTGTGGAGCTCGAACATGGCAGGCTAGGAATTATAGGCCGACTGCCTAACACCGTTTACAGTTTCTGGTTTTCAATGCTCTGCAGTTCTAGGGCACAATGGCAACTCCAAAACCACCATCCGCAGAACCTGGCAAGGCGCCAACCTGCACATCGTGCTGGCAACCAAGGGAGGTGTGGTCAGCGCCCTGGAGATGAGACGCTTCTGGCTCCGCTACGATCACGGCACCTTCGCTCTGGGGAAGCACAGGGAGCCGGCGTACTTCGAATGGACCGATCCATTACCCCAGACCACCCCTGTCCGGTTCATCGGCTTGGGCGGCTGGGCTGATACCGTTGAGTGGATTGTCTACGGTATTTGTCCATAAAGCCTGATTAAACGCAGAATTTAAAACAGGGCGGGTGAGCTATGGAATTGTGACCCCCACAGCATCTAGCCAGTACGTTTGTCTCATGGTTTGCCAGCTTACTGTCCCAGTTTGCAGTTTTTGCCCGAAGTCCAAATTGCATACAACACCGACTACCGGTATTGGTGTTAACAGTCTTACTTTATGTCTGTTAGTTTATGTATAAGTAAGTACGGTAAACGCATCACCATAACCTCTAGTTTAAAGATTTGAAAGTACATGTAATTATGCGTGACTAACACACCAAGGACTTGCGGCAGTACCAAGAGATACTTTCCTTTTAAGAGTATAGGCCTATTCTAATTAAAAATAACCAAAACAAAAAATTTGCTTATCTCCATTCACGTCCTCAACTGAACTCTGTGAAAACAAACCTACAAAACTGTTATTTAGCGTTTGGGGGTTTTAATGAAAAGGGGGAACGGGCATGTCATTTAAAACTGTTTTTATTTCCAAAGTGACGGCCGTTGTGGTTACAAAACACTTTAAATTATTGGTGTAACAAATATTAAAAGACAGCACAAGGAAAGCAATGTTGGACAACTGAACAAACATGTTCTATACACGGACACCACTTGACATTCAGTACATAAACCCTATAAAACTGGTCTGAAAAGGGTAACCATTAGGTATAAGCACTTCGTGAGTATCTCGACATTTTCCCTGCAAAATTCGACTTTTTACAGCGTGCTATTGGCCAAGATACATGTACCACTGGAGGGCAAAATTTACGATGTCCGTAAAATGGAACGTCTCGAAGTATTGTTTTTGTGTGTGGCACACCTGGCATGGTTTCAAGAGAACTGGTAGACAGTGGTTTATCTCGAGCGAATGCGCAATGTACATACAGCCCGCGGACGGTGCCATACGTTAGCAGTATTGAAGCCAACACAATCGATGAATAGATCGATTGCACACGCTTGTCACGTGACCTGGAGTGTGTATCAAACATCGACACAGCGTTCTCACACAGCAAAGTCTGTCATATGGAGTGTCATTTATCAAAAACAAGCTGACGGTTGTAAAGTACCATACTGATCTGCTGTGGTACTGAGCACTACACCCAAACTCGGCATGTTTAAAGGTTAAAAGAAACAGAAAACATTTAGTTCACGTGCAGTATTTCAAAAACATCATACTTAAATTCAATGCTCATCCACAAAAAATTTTGGTTGGTTGGATGACGTCATCGGCAGAACGCCTACATGTACAATGTACATGCACGCTTGCAACAGGCCACGTGGTGTTCGATGTAGCTTGGCCCACTGTCTTGGTTTAAGGTACAAGAGGCAGTCCCAGCTAGCACAGTACTGCCGAATGATACCCACTCTATGTCACGTGACTGACTTCACTGGCGAAAAGGGTCTACTGTATGGTGTGGGGAGTGACCGATGGGGTCTCAAGTTAAAGGCTCCGACTCGCTAAGGTTACCAGTTTTGCCGACAGAGCGCGGGCTACTCCATCAATCGTTCTCTCCCAAAGAAATAAAGCAATCGACGTAACACAACCCATGCTAGAACTACATGTATACAAAGCGATGTCTCATTATTGTAAATTTATGAGGTCAAACTATACGTTTAATACATGTACATAAATTAATCACCAATAAGGCTACTTAACAATTTCAACTGGCTCTAGAAGAGTTGGACACTGGGAAACTTCTATACGCATCACGGCATTGATTACCTAGGCGTTTAAATGATAAAAGCCCAAGATAAATAACCATGCCTTCCCATTCGAGTCACACCACTCATATTTGGCGGAGGGATACATATTGGGTTGGATCCAGTGTGGTAATTTAAATCTATAAAAAATGGGTGGACACATACAGCAGGAAAACGCGTCTCTAAACCAACAACTTTCACGTCATAATATGTATCCAAACAGTCATAAAAGTGGGCGGGAGAAACCAAAGCTCCTCCTCTTAAATCTACCCCCTGGAAACCACAAATAATAAATGGTACGAGTAAAATGCATTAAATTCCTGGTATAAAGCAAAGGAGATAAACCATTAATTTTCGATTTCCATCTTTCCCAAAATACATTTAAAAGAGAAATGAGAACCTCACAAAAATTACATCTCGCTAGCCACTCCATAAAGGCATTAACATTATTTTCAAGGCTTCTGATTTCTTTTCATTTGTTTTTCTGTGGTGTTGATGGCAATCTCTTTAGCTACTGGGGTTTACCAGACACATTAAAATGAAAAGAAGAGCACGATACTCATCTTTGTGACGAGGTGTCAAGGCAATTGTCGACTTAGTCGGGTATTTATTTTGGCTCCTGCAGGTACAGTTGGTGGGCACCCGCATTCACTCTTAGAAGCCAAGACACTAATTTGGATCTCAATAAATGCAGCACATGCTAGAAAGTGGTGTCAAAATGGTCTTTAATTGAAATTTTAGGCTTCCTGTCTTATAATTCCAATCAAATTGTCATGTGTTAACTGAATGTCAGACTGGCCATCTCTCAAGTATTGCTCACATCAGTCCAAGCACATTTGAACAAGTACAACGCAAGGATTTTCAATGATAATGTTAACCCTAACAGTCTTCAGTCCTCCAACAGGTGAAGGATTGAGGACTGTTAGGATTAAATATCAGTGTTTTTGAGCAATAATTCTTAATGAGTGGCTAGATTAGGAAAAATCAACGTATTCTGAACAATAAAATTATCACATTGACGAAGTGGGCAAGAAAGTACTATAAAATGAATCTCAATTAGTCATGTGGGGGAAAAAACCCGCAAATTTGGTCAAGAGGCCTCAATGGGAGACCTTGAGATGCTTGGTAGCAACAAACATCCTGGTCCTTTTTACCAAATCCGAACACGCTCATGTTGTTCTGGGCACGCGTGGATAGTTCTGAGCATGTGCAATACCTTAAAAAGGACTGGTATGTCTCCTACCACCTGTGCCAAGTTTCCCATTGTAACACCGACAGGTTTTATGTTTTTGGTTGGGGACATTCCTCATTCTGAAATCGTGCAAAATCCTCTACTGAGCAGGAAACCAATTCGCACATTCGTTCTACTTCAACTTTCAAGAGGTAAGAAGCCCCAAGTAAAGTAACAGTGGCTGGGCTCTGCCTTCCCAGATCTAACAAAACCCAATGAAGCTTCCATGGTGAATTTCATAGGATGTGGGTGAGTCAGGATTCCGGCAAACATTTCTAGCAGAAAACAATAAAATTTCTAATTTGTAGATCCAATCTCTATCATCCAGTCACCACTGCAGCATGGCTTCTTTCAATATGTTGTTGACCCATGATTCCACTGTTTACTGGTTTGTTCAGGTATTTTAGCAGGACGTATCGCGCTCCTCTAGACAATGGGGTCAACGTTTCCATGGGCACATCAATGAAAAATGAGTGGCAAATATGTACAAGTGTTCAAAGGCTACGGTGATGTCTTGAGTTCATTGACGAGCCTGGAAAACATATAAAAAAAAGAGAAGGAATTTGGCTGTAAGGTTGCGTTTTCAAACGACTGCTTCCTCGCCACAAATCCACTGAGTCAGGAATGTTGTTGGGAAGGGGATGGTCAGAGTTTGCGCCCCTCATGAATGGATCAAAAGTTCAAATAAACATCCTGGCCATGTTTTGTCCATGGGCAAGCCACTTTACATCAATTTCCAGTCACCAGTGCAAGGATATTAGTGAGATTAGCTAACTTGCAAATAAGTGATTTAGCAGACTGATCTTAAAACACTGGATCTTTACGAGGTGAAACTTTGAGCAAACTCGTGCAAGTAAAAAAAACCCCAGCCATCATTTTGTTTGTTTTACCATTGCATTGCTTCCTCCAGCCCATCTCCCTTGAGGGCGGACGTCTTAAAGATTTGGTACTTGCGATTCCTGAGTGCCGCCAGGCCCAGTTCGCTGGCCACCTGCGTGTCTGTGAGGGCGCCCTCTATGTCCTGCTTGTTGGCCATGACAAGCAGCAAGGCATTCTTGAGTTCTTCTTCCTATTCAGGTCAAGGGTCGCAATGAATATTCATGAGTATCAAAGGACTTTAAGCGCAGGTTTTGCCCTGCCCTTACACTTACGTATATTAATTAACACTGTATGCTCAGTGCTAGTCAGAAGGACTGTACTGTCGGTAACATTTGAAATACAAAGCACTCCTCGGGCAATTGCAACGCATCCCAGATTAATTACAAGACTGACAATCACGAGCAACGACAAGCCCTTTCTTCAATTCGCGAGGTGAAGCACCTTACTAGCGATGACAAAGCAAAACTAATTACTTACTTCTAACATGGCAACCAGTTCCGACTTGGAGATGCCCATTCTGTCTTTGTCAGAGCTATCTACCACATAAATGATGGCGTCTGTGTTTGAGTAGTAACATCTCCAATATGGTCTGTTCACGGATAAACGTATGCACTGGAATTTAATAGGTTGAAAACTTAGGAAAATATGAGTCAAAAGTTTAAACTCTAAGGAGGCACCAGACTGTTTCTCTAAGTCCCAGTGGTGAAGTGAAGAAAACTGGCTTCGTTTTTGCCCCAGAGGCATTTTTGCAACCTTGATCCCCAAATTCACCATTAATTCTAAAAAGAGTTCCTCGGAGGAGTGACCGCTGCCTAAATCCTTCAAATTTGTGCATACCCTGTGGAACAGAAGCACTGGCCTGCAAGATGGCAGCCTTGCAAAGCCTCTATACAAGTCCCCAAGTGGCTCTTTAATCCATCAGCTGCCCGTGCATGCAGACAACTACATGTAGATAACACCGACAAAATGGTCCAGACAGGAACCACCATACCTGATAGACGTTTGGCCTCCGAGGTCCCACACTTGAAATTTCAAGTTGCCGTACTTTACAGTCTCTACATTGAAACCGATCGCTGCACAACAAGAACACAAAAAAAAATCTCAACATTAGATGCAGAAGATGTGGACCATGTCGACCAAACTACAAGACCAACAAGTACCCTTTGATCTCCTCACACCTTGCCTAGCTAAGAAATTCAGTGTCAGTTTAAAGGGCATTGAATGACCAGAAAAGGGTGCTTTTTGACTACACTGCCTGATGTATAAAAACTGCTCTTTTCAGAACTGCAAATTAAAAAATACTCAATTTTCAAAAATAGCATCAAGATTAAATGTCCGCTGTGACAAACACAAAATAGTCGAGCAATGTAAATACATGGCAGAGACAAAACGGTGGCTTGTCATTGTTAAGTTAAATCATAAAAGAGAATCGATACACACAACATCATGCGTTATTCTCTATCCGACTCGGTGGGTGTCAAGTTGGGAGAAAAATCCAACATTGAGGTCAAGGGCAACACAACAGCAGACGTACATGTACTCGCACGCGTCGACCTAATGGAACATTTTGGCATACGAGTTGATCAGCATACAAGTTGGTCAACGTATCAATTGATCGGAGTCCCAGTTGATCGCTATACACATCGGTGCATAGAAGCTGGCAGGCATGCGACATGACCAGCATTAGCCTCAGACATGTGACAAGGGAAGGGAAGATACTGCAGTCATCAGTGAAACCCTCGTTCCTAGATTTGGTATACTCACTTGGTATCGTCGTTACAACTTCCCCGACGTGAAGGCGGTAGAGTATTGTGGTTTTGCCAGCACCATCTAGCCCAAGGATCAGAATTCTCATTTCTTTGGAGCCAAAGAGGCTGGAAAATATGCTACTAAAGAAACCCCCTACAAAAGCACAAAGAGAACAGCATATCACCCCTGAATACAATTGATTGGCCATCCTGTTTTTACTGGCCTAACACAAACAAGATAGTCAGCATACTAGGCCTAATTAGCATGTAGGCTAGTAGTAGTAGTAACATACACATTTTTGGTCATGTATTTTACCAATTTAAAAAAAAAAATGAAATAAAAATTAGGCCCTACTTATTGTAGGTTTAGGCTATTGAAAATGGAGATAGATTGCAAATCTCTCTGATCATGTTGTGAGCCTTTTGCGCTGGATCAACCCTGTGGATATTTCCAGCAATCACAGTCACCAGACATGCCTGACTGCAGACATCAGAACTGTACATGTACACCACAGCCATGGCAACCCATGTGTCCTGTATTTTTATTCATGTATATACATATAGGCCTATACTATAGTATACACAACCTATGGAGGCCGTAAAAATGTAGCCACCACAGCTGCAGAGGTGCAATGTGACCATCTCGCCAAATAAATGTTAGCTGGCCTATATCCCTTCCTCAATGATTTAGGCTACATGAACGTGATGAATGACCTACACATGACTAAACCATGGAGGGCTAAAACACACCAGGCCCCCAAGCCCAAAACGAGTAGGCCTAGGCCCCTTAAGGCTTAAATGATCATGATAAAAATCTAATGTTCAGGGATGTCAGGCACTCACCCATTTTTAATCAAATCCAGAAGAATTTCAAGCTGCAATGTAATAATAAATATTCAGTAACTTAAACCAAAGTCTCGTTAACAACCAATTTCCTAATCGTAGCTCATCATTCACAGCACTATGGGGAACAGAGTACGAAATCACTTAGGCCTAAGCCCAAAAATCTCAAGTCTGCTGTATATTGCGCGTGCTGTATATGCCGAGCATTTGTACACGTACAACGTAATGTACAACGTGTCAGTAGTGTAGTACAGTGAGCGTGACTGTACAAATGACGTCATGCTGGAAATACATGTAGCAAACGTGTAGTTCCTGTTTTCCCAATTTAAAATGTATCTCTCAGAAAACTAATATAACGACTCAGTAATGAATATGTCTTTTAAATGTACCTGTCTTGCTTTAGCAGAGTCTTTTGCCAAGTTAGTTCTTGGAGACCGCTTTTGCCATGGTTACAACAAGGATGAGGATGAAGAAAGTTGTCATCAAATACTCGGTCTAAAAATATCGTGAACATAAATATTTTAAGTCTTTTTATGGATTTCATAAGCTTATCCGTGTTAAAAGAGGTTTTTTTTTTGAAAGATTAATGATGTAAGAAGCTAATCTCATGACGACCACCAACCTTTGTATCGATTCAAATCAATTATTGTGGTTTCAAAATGATATTTAACACAATAATATTAACTAACTGGTGTGGCATCGGGCTTTGTATAAGGAAAATTAAGCGTCTGACTTGGTGGGGCACTGACTACATCTATGACAATTTCGTACACAGGGCCACGAGTCCATCTATTCATATGTGTCTTGCTTTAAATCACAAACACGAAAGACTTTGAGAACGAAGTTGTATCTTTGGGAGTGCAGAGCACGTTGTGGGGTTTGTAGAAAATTGCGGCGGGAAAAGTAATAATTTCACTTTAGTTTCAGCGTATTAAGGGTCAAAATGTCTGCCCAACTCTTCGTTGGAAGATTGAGCAAACAGACACGGCAAAGGGATGTTGAGGAGGTTTTCAGAAGGTACGGCCCCATGCTGAGATGTGAACTGAAATACGGTAAGCATGGTAAGCAAGTTTCCGTGTAGCTGAGGCTGTGTCATGCGTCATTGCGTGTTCACTGTTAGGCCCTCCAATAATATTGACGTTACATGTACGTGCTGGTAACCTTATGTTTGTACGCCTGGGCGTGCTTGTCGCCATCTTTGTGATGATTAGAATGCCACAACCCTCTGGCCCTATGAGCCCCATATTGGTGACCTGCTCTGACCTGTGCCTCATTTTTTTTCTTCACAAAAAATGACAAAACTCCCTATGGCTACTCCTTCAGTAGCATGAATATCATGCCTTAAGTTAGACTTAGCCCCACTTCTGTGGCACGGATCCTTGTACTCATTTTAATTCAAAGATGGTATGAGACTGAGTGCGACCTTGAGATTGAATGGGTAAAGGCAAAAAGACTGGAAAATACCAATCAAATTTTCCTGTGACAGCAAACTTGAGTAGCCTAAACTTAAGCTCTTAAAAGTGGTAGAACAAGGATTTCAGAGCATAAGANAGGAGTTTCTTTTTTTCAATTACATCTATAATTATAATGATACACAGTGCCAGTCCATTGAAACGTACATGTATGTAAGTGTTCCTTGGCGCTTAACACTGGAAAAATTAAAAATTACAGCAATTGTAAGGAAATTAACAAAAAGCAATAGTTAGTGAAAGAAAACCAATTTAAAAACCTACACGATATTATATTAAATTTAGAAATTAGTCCTTAAAATTGAATTACACCGTAGTTCCATGGACACCATGTTAAGAGCCTCTCTTTGCGTCAGTTGGTAAGCAGCACAAAAATGCACAGCTGTGTCGTATTGAGCACTGCACCAACAGTCCCTCACAGGAATGTCAGATTGCACCTTTGTGCTGTCCAACAACTGTGCCTCACTGTTTCATATGCATAATTGTGCAGTGAACCAACTTGCATTCAACCTAATATGTGTTCATATACATGTATGCATTGTACTGTATGTGTCCTTCAAAAAGGATTCCTTTATTTTTCACAGTGTGGTTCCAATTATGTAGTAAAATAAAACCCACTGACTGATGGTTAAGTTGATTAAGTGAGTGGCCAAATAGTTGTTGGGGGACTAAATATGGTCTTTCCTGTGCTTTTTTTTTCGGGCATGGATCCCACCCATGGCTGATGAATCTACATTTCATAGGAACTGGAATGGGTAAGCAGATGTCTTTTAATTAAGGAATAGTCACTTGAATTCGTTTCTGATTTGGTTTTTGAATTCTGTAGCAGATTTGCAGAACAGACAAGTTATGATGATGCTCTCCCTTTCAGTGACAAACGTGTAGCTTAACTCTAACTCCCTAGAGTGATTTACCAGGAACCATACCCATTTACACAAAGTCCAACACCCTATGGTAAACGGTGCACAAAAATTGTTGGACTCTGTTTATTTTGGGTATGCCTGAACCCATGTTAAAGCACAAGCAGTTTAGGGGTACAGTACCCAGTGCCACAAATTCACACACTTTGGTGATGTTCAATTCTGTGTGGTTAGGGAAGGTTAGGGTTATTACATGTACATAGTTAGGGCACAGAATGCCTAGGCTGGTATGGGGTTAGAACAGGAAGAAGTACATTTACATAAGACTAAATGACCTTGAGCTGGCAATTTCAATTGATGTGATTGGGGGTGCAAGCAGAGAATTTTTCTTCCGATTTTCTAAATGAATTTCCCCGCCGTGACGTATTAGCCATCCAAAAGCAATAAAAAGTCCCTGAAAAGTCAAAATTAGCAGTGGAAATGTTAAAGATATTCACTTAATAAAGTCTTCATGTTTTTAGACCAGTCTTATTGGGTATATGCACAGGTTGTCAAGCAGTGTCTGTATCGTGGGATTCTTTCCCATTTGTCCAATGAGCATTCCATTTGATATTCATTATCATCTGTTATGGTAAAATTTCTGCAGCCTACGCCTTTATTGACTATGAAGACCGCAGAGATGCCGAGGTAAGCTTCCTAAATACTGTCTTAACCCTAACAGTCCTGAATCCTCCGCTTTCAATATGGTTTTTGGACACACCCAAGGGAGTTGGGGGTCAGTATTCCATTTTGAGGGTGCATTAATTTTTCAGGCGAGCAAAAAAGAAACATATTAACTGTGCCTTAGTTTCGTGAAAAACAAAAATTGGCTTATTGTATTTTCCAATCCAGTGGATTTGTCGTAACTATTTGTATCTTTTTCTATGAGATGATCTGATGGTCATCGTTGTTCTAGAGTTTAAGTCAAGCCTAGGAGACGCCACTCTTGCTGGGCCATCACACTTGCACACAGGCTTTAACTGGAGTGCGCGCGCACATTTTGGCAAGTCGCGACACCCGTTTGCTCTGCGAGAAATACAACTTGCGCATACCGCCTGTATGCAGATAGGATGGCCTCGCAAGAATGGCCTCTAATTCTGATCGAGGGATTAGTCTATGCAGTACCAACCATTTGCATTTGTGTTATGCAGTGCCGTTTTCAAAAACAGACGGGGGTACTAAACAGTCAGTAACCTTTCTCTTTTGGCACGATAGGATTTTTTTTTCTTGGGGGAAATGAGACTTCCAAGTACACTACTCAAAAAAACGATAAGGACCGCTTTTTTCTGCACTTGTAATTCTTTCCCAGGCAATGAATGGGGTCTAGTCCTTTTTTTCATTTTTTGTTTGTCTAGACGGTGTGCTCATTAGAATAAAAAAATCAAAGCATCAAATAAAAAATTTCATATAGAAAAAGTGTATACAAAATAAAAAGTGCTCTTTAACTTTTTTGAGAAAAGTATTAGGAATGATGTTTATGAAGTGAAGTGTCAAAAAGTTACCAAGCTGAGTAGTCACCTTTTTTGGGGGGGGGAGGGAATATGGAGAACTGTTTTTCTAACATCAATAGGCTGAGGTTTGTAAGCAGATGGGACCTTTTATCTCATCCAAACTGCTTTGTATACATAAGAACCTAGCCAATTTTCTTGATTCTGTTACAAGCACAAAGATTACATCTACATGTACATGTATGCCATTGGATGAAACCGTTCAGAGCTGAATTTGTTGGGTTTGGGGAAACCCAGGGATTAGAGGTTAGAGGTCACTGGTGGTGCCTGTACCGTATTTGTACTCAGCGTCCAAATGTTGAATGTTTGTTAGCATTGATGTGATCTGTTTTTCCCAATGATTACAGCGAGACCGAGTACCTTTGCCTACCTTAAAGTCTGTCGGTCACTACCGCAGGAACACTTGGTCAGCCGCACTACCCAAAACCTACCGTACCGTTAAGCCCGCCCATTGGGTTGACGAAGCCACACCCACTACCTGAACCAAAAGACCAAAGTGCCTGCCCTCCCCGAAACCGATCGCGGGAGGGGCGCCGACTTGACCCCAAGTGTCGGTCTCCCGGCACGAGAGCCGCTACCGAGTTAGCCGCTGCCACCTCCAGAGGGCGCTCTACCAAAAGTCGTACATTCTTGCCAATAAAATACCCAAAAGATACCCAAAATCCAAGGCCAGAGACCACTGGTGTGCAAGTGAGAAAATGCAAGCCCAGCGCCAAAGGTTTTTGCTATGACAGACCAACCAAACCCTGCTGTCGACTGACGTCTGTTTTAGATTTACGTAGAGTACGTAAATACCAGAAAGTTCTAACAACTCACAAGTATTGCCAAGGTATCCTCTAATGCGAAAGAAATGAAAGAATAATTAAATTGGATGTACTCTCGTGCCCGTCATTGGTGATTGCTTTCAGCAAGCAGCTTTGGGAAATCAAAACTACCTTTGAATTGAATGTCAAAACACAATGGACATTGCTTACTTGACAATAAGTGTACATTTGCATGTATTGCAACCCTAACCCACCACTTCCTCGTTGCTGGGGCACATCCTCAATCCTCCCAAATCCTCCAATCTTTGTACTTGTGCTCAAAATGAGAGGTACCCAGCTCCTCAGTCCTTTGAGAGCCTCCAGCTATTCCTACTATTATGTTGAGGCAGTGCGAATGGCATTCACGAGCAGTGCGGTTGATTACAGACAGGCTAAATTTATGCAGGACCAAGCATGTACACCACAAGGTCCAACCCACAGCCTTCAGATATGGCATTCTTTGCAGTCAGCCGTACATTTTTGCCATTCATCCGCAATCCTCCAAAATCCTCCAAAACTGCGCAAAGGATTTTGGGGGATTGAGGAGGGTTAGGGTTGTACAATGTAGTGCATGGCGCACCTGTAATGAACATGTGTGTGTTGCATTTACCAGCATTTTTAGAACAGAATTTATATCAGCAAACCTGAAAGAAAACATTTGTTAACGCTAACCCTCCTCAATCCTCCAAAATCCTTCAGGTGGTTTTGGAGGATATTGGAGGATTGAGGGTGAATGGCAAAAGTTCATGGCTGATTGCAAAGGATGCCATCTGTGAAGGTCATGGATTAGACCTTGTGTTGTTTTTGCTCAGCCAAGCACAAATTCAGCCCGTTATTTCTTTTGAATCAACTGCACAGCTCAAGAATGCCCTTCGCACTGCCTCAACATAATGACAGGAATTGCCAGAGGATTTTGGAGGATTGAGGCTGAATGCAATTTTTTCATGTTAAAAATCAGAGGATTTTGGAGGATTGAGGATGGTTCCTGGTGAAAAGGCCTCGGGGGTTAGGGTTAACGTATTAGAATATATCTTGGCAGTAGCTGTTTTGAGCAACCTCCATCATTTTCCACATACTGACAGAATTGTTTGACTTTGTTGTCTAGGAATTTAAAGCATTTCCTATGCAGCATTTTTCCGTTCTGAAAAGCCAGAGCAGACTGTCTTTTAAGTTTATTAAGAAAGAAAAGCATTCAGAACACTTCCACGAACAAAGTTGAAATGGTCCGAAAAATTCTGTCAGAGGTTACAGTCTCAATTTTACGCATATTTTTCAACCCGTCTGAGTTTTCTCTGGGCAAAGAATGAAGTAACCGCTGAAATGCTCTTGAAATCTGAAAACTAATTAATTGTAACTTTTGAGGGAGAGGCATAGATCAGATATGGTTGACAGATTTCACTAGAACAGTTTGGATCAGCTTTCACGGAAAACTCACATTTGTGCATCTCGCCATGTACTCCAGGATGCTTTGAAATTTGAAGACCGCCAGGAAATCTGTGGGCAGAGCATCGTCGTAGAGTGGGCCCGCGGACCGAAACGTGGTGTGGTGAGTTCAACTTCCCTGATCATCAGTAGGTTTTCTTACAGGTGACTGATGGCGGGGTCCAGGGAAGAGATCTTCTTTTTGTCCCATGCGTGACCAAGACTAGTAATATGAAAGTTTTTGTGGGTCAACAAAATATGAAAACACTGACGTCCATGCTGGTCGTGAAGGATGAGGATTGCATTACCTTTGGGATGTAACTAAGCAGGAATTCTGAGGACTTGGCCTTCTGGGTATCTACTTGCACGCTGTTTAGCATTGAAGATTGTAAACGTGATGTAAATTGTTCATATACATGTAGAACTAATGAAGTTGGCTTTGTTGGAGAAGGTTGACAGTCAGTCAGTTAATGATCAGATTAAGTTATCGATTGATTGCTTAAACCTTACCGCCTAGGTCCTTTTGGCTAGTTTTTCGTTTGGTATAGAACAATGTCCGAAAGCTGCCAAACGTGCTTGACCGACTGGAATCTTGCCACTGCGTAATTGACTGGAAACTGGAAACTTATTTTTTTGGCCGTAGTAGATCTACAACAATGACATCAGACTTTGTTTACAACATGCCCACATTCCTATCGGGGGCTCAGTAGATTACGTCCTACCTCACCGCCATGGGCCAGTGCACATGTAAACAAAGTACTACATCGTTATGGTGTGTTTATTGACCGGCCATCTGTATTGATTTATTGCCTTGCTTTACCTCCAATCAATTATAGAGCGATGATGAGTGCTACAAGTGTGGCGGTATCGGCCATTTTGCCCGGAACTGCCGCAGTGAGAGCAGAGGCTACCGTAAGTTGCTTCCAGTCTCACGAGGAACGTCACTTGCCCACCTGAAGCTTTTGTAGTTGACCGGAATCTGCACCTCACAGGAGAATCCACCAAAGCTCCACTCGCACATAACCTAAACACTCGCCAGCCATTTTATGCCACAACTTGATTTGTTTTTACTTGGGTGGGAGCACTGGAGGAATTCAAACTTTTACAAGCAACGAAAAAGACTCAATTGTTTCCACATCTGCATAATATTCTCTTTTCAGACATCCAAGGCATTGGAAACATACCTTCCATTCCAACTTCAAAAACGAAATCAGAGCCCAGTATTTTCTTCTGTATCAGCCCTCAATATTTTGAAGAATTTGATTCTTGCTCTTTTGTAACATCTGCACACCATACCTTCCAATCCCCTGGTGAATAAGACTTGTTTCCCTTTTTCCCCCATGCACAGGTGGAGGCTTTGGAGCTAGCTATAGCAGGTCAAGGTAAACAAAATTGGTGAACTTATTCAGTTTTCCAATAATATCTGTGCGTTCACACGTGGTTGTCTTTTTTCCCCCTGAAAGGCAGTGTTGGATGAACTTGAGTTAAGCATTCCTGACTGTTGTTATAAATCTAGCAAGGTTTCACAGTATTTCTCCTGCACTTTTTCCTCGCAGGTATCGTTCACGTTCTCGTTCCCGTGATCGCAGGTAATGTCCCATTGCCGTGGATATTTATTAGCCTGTGTTTTGTTTTTTTTTTGTTCGCGGAGGTTTTTTTTCTGCCCTATCTGAGTTCCTATCATTGAGAAATTGGCAGAGTAGGAAACCGGAGAGCGGAACACCAGCAAAGTTGATGAATCTGACAGCAGACTAAAGGGCTGTGCTTAGGGTTACCAGCCAAACAGCCAGTTTGCATGTGCAAACAGTACTGAACAAGGATCCTTTTTTATCGTAGACGACGCAGCTACCGGTCCCGAAGCCGGAGCCCCGTGCGCAGACGAAGTCGCAGCCGTGACCGCAGCCGTGATCGCAAGCGCAGAAGGTGGGTACATTTCATTAATGTTGTGGCCAAGATGCCCAGTGCAAATTTCTAGTGGCGCAGTTGAAAGAAAATCTGAAATGAGATTGCCTTTAGGCCGGTCGCTGCTTCAGGTGGAAGCACAGGAAACTTGGTCAAATGAAAAATCCACAAACACGCACTGGAATTTGAGTGTCGCCACCCAGGAGGTGTCCAAACTTTTTGAGTATGTCGTCCACTAGTGTTAATTAAAACTACATGAACCGTAACTCTATGGGTTTCACCATCCTCAGAAATACAACGGATTTGTTACCATGCTTTATATACCATTGAACCTCGTTACTGAGACCACTGTCAATACCCGTGTCTGCTTATGACAAGGCCATTTGAAGTCCCGATCTTTTGTTTCTCACTGTTTTTCATTCCTGAACATACAAGAATTAGGGTAGGAACTTTGTTTTTGAAGGGACAAGGCAATCTCTTGAGATTTGAGAAGGGCACTTGTATTAGAAATGCAACTTGTCTGCGGGGTCATTTCAATGAGCACTGAGGCAAAAGCCAGGGGGCATCGAGGCAGTTGCCTCCGATGCCTCCGTGAAGTTCCTGCCCTGAAGGTTCCTGTTAGGTTATCTGCAAAGTCCCAGGAACCCCTTCATACCAACGAGGTACACTGTCATTTGAATCTCTCTTTACAACACCATGTCAGCCGCAGCAGGGATCGCCGACGTAGCCGTAGCCGCAGCCACCACAAGAGGACCCCGAGTCGTAGCCGCAGCAGAAGCCATTCCCCTCGGTAAGGACCCAAAACTTGAATGTCTTTTTCTTAGAGAAAACAACGTCAGCTCATTGGGCTGTTACTTTTGCATGTACCTGTTCACGATCACTTCAACTGAAAGTATTATAAGCGTTAAGTGAACATCTGTTCTGGCAAAATTCCTTTTCTATATCTCATCAATCAGAATGTCTACTCTACATTTATACCTTTATTTACTGGTTGTCACGTGGATGCACTGGCTGATTAATTACAGAATAAGAACGGTTGCATAAACGTTGCAAAATCTCAAACTTGTCAACAGGCCTGTCTCACTGTACAGCTTGTCAGGGTGGGCAGAGTTTTCAGAAATGTCACCGTTTGGCTGGTTTTCGATTTGACCTCAAATTCATTCAACATTGGCATTTGTCCCATCAACTTTTTATAGGTTGTACTGTCATTTAGTAGTACGTGTAACGTCACCTGGTGGTTCTGATTGTCGAGTGGGATTTGTAACACTTTTGAAGTTTTTCACTTTTGTACAAGTAGCCATCGGAAAAAACGACGGACGTGATATCAAAAGAGCAGGCCTTAAAACGTGAAGTCAGAGCTTACATAAACTTTGAGCCACAATTGTAGAGTGTGCAGGTTCCTTTTTTTATAATTTGCGAGACGTGCAGATTGCTAGAAAGTGAGTACGTGCACGTAAAAGATCGCCAATATTTTACTTTCTGAAGTATTAAGGTTAAGTTTATGTTGTATTGTGACATTATGTTTGTTTGCTTTTTTTCTTCGACAGGAAAAGCCGTAGTCGTAGCCCTAGCCGCAAGCGCAGCGCTAGTCCCAGACGAAGCCGCAGCCACCGGGGCAGCGCAAGCCCAAGACGCAGTCGCAGCCGCGGCAGTAGCCGGAGTCGCAGCCGCTCCCGAAGCCGCAGCCCGGAGCAGAACGGCAGCCGGGAAAGCCGCAGTGCCAGTCGCAGCGACCGAGACTAAGCCGTGGCGGCCGATCCGCGGGATCCCGTCCAGAGCAGCCCTGAAGACCTCAAATCCAATGAGCGAGTTTGGTATTCCAAGAACGCATGCGCAAAATGAAAGGCCTCCGAGGTCATTCGGGAACAGTAGCACACACACATAAGGTCTGCCTTTTCCATCCAGCCTTGTGTAGACAGGCGCGCGTTTTTCTCCCGAGTGACATTGCATTTTGAAATACCGAACTTGCCCATTACCTCAATGATAACATACGTCAGGCATAAATTTCAGATAACTTCTATCGTGTATAAGTCAACTACATGTTGAACAATGTTAGCTCCATTACTATCTTGATGCAACGCACGTCCACAGAATTACGCACATTGAGACATGGATTTCAACTGTCAAACTGACCTTTGAGGAAATTGAAAATTTAAAGTAAGAGGCGTACAGCGTTCATGTGCTGGCAATTCCTGCTCTACAGAATGCTATTTCAATCCCCTACGTCGCCTTGCAAAAGGAAAAAAAAATTGACTGCGAAGAAAAAATGTGAGTTTTGTGTATTCTTTATGTACGTACGCCCAGATGGAAACCGCTTAAAGATCTCCAAAATAACAGTGAACTTAACTCGAGTTTCTCTTGGTTAATTCCAAAACACTCCCTCCCTCTGTTACCTTGTGTAGATAAATTTCATGTCGTTTCAGCAAAGGTCAAAGGTTGCTGTCATTCCTCCGACAATACTTGTATCAAGGATTCTGCTGTTTTATTAAGATGTGGAAGTTGGGACTTTGGCGGTAAAATGACTGCACTGTTTATCATTGTTTGCTGTTTGCAGTTTTTAACTCTGCACTTTTGACTGCTTTTAAAAGTTGTAACAAAATGGATCTCTAAAAAATAACAAGGAATATTAAGTATTTCTAGCTTGGCTTGTCTGACACTTCCAGCTGCGGTGTCGAGAAAACCTTTTGTTCCAAGTTTTGTGGACAACTTGTAAAGTTAATCCGACAGTAAATTGGTTATTCCTCTGTTTCTGGTACTTAGAATTTGTGCTGTAACTTTCGTAGTTTTGTAGACATTTTTTTGTTTCTGTTTTAACCCTTCAGCCTGCTTGGCTTGGGAAAATACACCTGGGCTATTGGCTTTATGCAGGCACTAAAGAGGGTGCTCCTGTACATGTTCCTGTACTAATTAAAGGGAGGTTTGATGAGACAGCAAAATCTCTGGTTCCTAGTCTGTCATATCAGTAAAACTTTTAGGCGAAGGGAGTGGGAACTAGTATAAAAGTGGAAGCAACTTATCTCACTGGTTCCCAGCGGGAGCAAAGATACCACACACAGAAAGCAATGATCGATCACCAGGGAAGTGGCTTGATCCCTTGCCACTGAAATGTACTCCATGTACAGTGTTCATGCATTTGAAGATAGGAACTACCTCGCTCACCGGTCCCCTGTCATTACATTTCACGGATAAGTACAAAATTGAAACCAGTGGCTGTCCAAAACAACTGGTTGTGGCTGTGACTTTAAACACACATCTCTGTAGCAGATGATTCAAGCTGCAAGACTCTGGCTTCCATACATAACATGTTAGTCGCAGCGTTCAGACGCAGCCGATGTTTCCCAATCTCATTGTAGAAGTGCTTGCGTACGTATCTCAAAGCCTTAAAAATGGCCCCTCATGTCAAGCGGTTGAATTTTAAGCTTGTATTTTGTTGCTTATTAAAACTCTGTGTGTAAGTGCTTGTCTTTTAGTAAATGTGCCATAACATTAGAGGTACTACATGTAGGTTGAAGCAAATTCATTCCTTGCATATGTTCCGAGGCCCCCCATCTGTCGGATTGACCCATTGTTTGTGGTGCCCTTAACCAAACCTCCACGGGTTGGTTCCGTCAGCTTTGTCACTGTGGATGATTTTCCAGAATGGGCATCACAACGTTTATCAGGAATTTCCCATGACTGAAGAAAAGTCTTTCCTCTGTGGTTTTTTTTTACATGCTGGAAAAAAAAATTCTTAACCTCGGGTGTACTCAGATTGTGCTTATATGGACATAGAAAAACATTTCCCACACGGATACAGATATTCCAATAGTGATGGTCATCCCTGGATAATTTGTTCCGAGATGAGCCATTCGCATGAAGAGTCGGGGTCGTGTAGTTAGTTTGGAAGTTACTGAACATAGCAACTCCAGCCTCAAAATCCTAGCAATTACTTTTCAGACCAGCCAGCGGATTTTCACCATTCTGGGGAGTACAGTTTAAAAGAACGTATTTTCTATATTTCATATTCCAAAGCAATTGGGTGCACCCAGTGTTAAAAACACAGACTTGACATGTAATGTAAGGTGCCATAACATTTTGTGAATTTGTTTTAACCGTGTAGTATTACAGCTGAAGTTGTGGTGTTAGCTGTAACAAGATCAATGATATCTGGGCTGAAAACCTCTCACCCAACTTTGTAAAATATCTTTATAAGTTCCCAATGATTTTACGTGTTATTCTTTGCCCTTTGAGATTACCTAGGACTCTAAGGAGCATCACTAAAGTGAGTGTAGAAATCATGTTGTAAAAAAAGTCGTTTTTTTACTGTATGTCCCTTTGTTTCAAACTGCAATGATCTAAAGTACATTGTTTTGGTTTCTGGACTTCACAATTTCCTTGATTTTTCCTGGTAGCTTGTTTCATTTTTTTTATTTGTTATCTTTTAAATCACAAGTTTTCACATTTAATAAAGACTGCTCACAGAATCAACAGGTTTGAAAAAAGTTTGGAATTCATTTATTTTGAGCAATTTTATGGCATCAAAAATACAATTTGCAGCTCCTGGAGTTGAAAACAAAAAGAGTTAATCTTATCCTTTAAGTCCCTATTGCAATTGTAATTTTTAACCTAGGTGCTGGATTCCCGATATTTGCGTCTAACTCTCAATCTGGCAACCAGAAAAATCAGCTTGAAAAGAAAAAGATGTTAACTTCCAAACAAAAGAAGCAACTGCACTGACAGTCAAGGAGCACACACTTTTGTTCTGGTCTACTGCTTTTACTCAATAGCTCTGCAAACTGAGCTGCCTAGTCTAAGTATTAATCCTTTCTCTTCAACTCATGACAGAGAGCTGATGGGTTGGTTTTTTTTTATTAAGAATACTAATATTCAGGAATAGCTATTGCCGCATTTCCACTGAAAAGAAAAGTAACAGTGAACAGTCTGTAGAAAGACAAAGACATCGATGCAAAGTGTATCTTGCCCCTAACCAAATAAGAAAATCCTTTTTAACAAACGCACTTTGTAAATTTCTTTCCCCTGACCCACGAAATCGGTCTCTATTATTGGCTCTTCAGAAAGGTAGCCCTAACAAACCCCCTGACCACCACTGCCCCAATCAACATTCAAATTCTTTTAGTACTGTGGTTTGGAAGTCTTTGTGTTCACACATCCAAGAACACAATTTTGGCCCTTCTTTTACAACTACTTCCAATCAAATACTTGGGATTTAACCTTCTTTCTTTCCAAGCAGCTGTGAATAAAATACCAAGTAAGCAACACTCACCCCATTGCACAGAACTAAAATAGACAACACTACATTTCACTGTCAATGGAAATGCCACACCATTATGGAGACACTGTGCTAATACTGCCCATGTTTGTGGCAAAGTGTAAATACAAAATTAGTCCTTGGCAAAAATACCTGTCTGGATACAAAAACAAGAACCATGCAATAGGTGGAATGTCTGGAGTATTCATTCTAGTTATACAATTAAAGTATTCTCTCTGTGTTGCTTTTTTAGCAACGGCACTGCCGACAATATTTGCCAAAGTTGATGAAGCAATGAGCTTGCTGCAGAATTTGATTTTGAGAACCAGCTTGATTGAAATTCACACCATTTGTCTTTGACTTTCTTTCTGAACACAAATTGCACAGAGCACTTTTAACCGAAGAGGTAACAGCAGCAAAGGGCAAAGTTTGAGCGATGACTATAGTTCCGACTAACACCGCCCGAACGATGAATGGTTTGGAGTGTCTAGTTGACTACATGTACTTGGGACCGGGCCCAGGGCATGGTCACACCGCTTGTTATCAATAGCTGATTTCATTTCATCACTTTGGAGGGAACCATTCATATGAAAACAATTTGTACGAAATTTCAATGACCATGTACGTTGTAAGAATCGAAGCCAATGGTGAAATGTGAATTATATATAAAAAAAAAAAAAAAAAAAAAAAAAAACAAATACATCTTGATAAAGGTGAAATGTGAGTAACAATAAGATTTTTTCAAAACTTGGCTGACTGAAAAAGCATCGCCTACTGATTGAACTGTAGTGCGCACCCGAACTTGCCCAAAAGTTTATGCAGAAATGGCTTTGCTACTCAAACAAAACAGCAGAGTCGAACTCTCAATCCAAGTTAAACATGCTGGTGGTTTATGATGCAATCTTTATCCCTTTAACCTGGTTTGCTGGCTTTTAATCCAGTTTAGCCACCTCCTCAAAGTAGGCTCCAAGGAGCTTGATCTGCGTGTAGGAAGGGAAAATCACATCACCAACAAAACAAAAAAATTTGTTAAATTTTTTTCAATTTCATCGCCCCATTTCATCAACCTGAGAGAACAGTTTTTGAATTTGCTGGTTTTTGTTACTTGTATTGACATCTGGTAGTGTACTGACATCTGGAAGGTTAATACGCCGGTGACATGTTGCACAATACTGACAGAGAGGCAAGATTTTTCAGCTGATTTCAGCTATTTTTGGTTTTGGATTTCAGCTTGTTTTCCTCATTGGCTGTGTACAAAAGTGTAGGAGATTTTCACAGTTCAGCTTCTTTGTGTCGTTTTTTTTTCAGCTGTTTCCAGCTTTTTCTCATTGGTCAATCTCATCCCCGTGTGGCTTACTAGCTACTGGGCACACTTTGCAGACTTGAGCCCATGTATGGTTCGGCAGAATTTAACGTGTCTAGTCTACCGAAAGATGTGGACAGTGCTACTTACCCCGTTGATGTAGTTGGAACGGTTCATCTTCTCGTTCTGAGAGTGCGCGCTGTCGTCGCAGGCGCCCATGGGGAGCAGCATCACGTTCTTATTGGTCGCGTTCTGGAGAGTCAGGGTCACGGGGATGCTGCCACCCTCGCGGGTCATGTCCGGCTCCATGCCAAACACTGAAGAGCAGGAAAGCATTTTAAAAAACAACTAGAGCTGAGATGTCGAGTGCTTCAAAATCATACATTGCAGGTATTAAGGGGAGTCAGGTTGGCATATTGGCTCCTTCCTGACCTCTGCGGCCCGGGTTCAAATCCCGGCCCGGTCCACATGTGGATTGGGTTTTCAGGCCCTACCTCATTCCGTAGGTTTTACCCAGAATACTCCTCTGAGGTTTCCTCCCACCTCTAAAACTAACTGCTTCTCACTGTCTCCTCTCTCAGGGGTGAGTTTGAAAGATTTTGGTCGCTCTCAATTGTTTCAGACGTCGAATCACTGCTGCACTTAATTCAAAATTTGCTTTTAATTTGGGTTGGTGGGACTCTAGAATGCCTGCCTGAAACAGGTGTAACCCTCCTCCGAACAAACAACTCTTTGTTAACGTCACAGTTTGTTTAATGACTCCATTCGAAACTGGATTGACTGAAGTCTCCTAAGGCTGTATTTGGCCTGAATGTGGGACTGTGGTCCTAGTTTGGAGACATTTACCTGTCTGGATGGCCCTGCGGCCAGCAAGGTAGTGAGGATGGTCAAAGTCGCTCAGCCAACTTTCTCCCGCGTGGCCAGACGAAATGCTGCCCAAGGGAAAAAAATCAGCTCTACTATAAGGAATCCACTGAAGCGCACTCGTTTTCAATAATCATGCACTTTTGAAATGACGCATTTTTTGGTCTGGTACATAACCTAGTGTTCTTCCCTGGCTAAACTTCTGTGGGTTACCAGGCAGATCGTGGGGCTTGCTTTGTGTCCCTAGGCAAGATATCAGACTGCAGTTACTTCCAATACCCGCAAAGCATGCCAAAAGGTGACAGAAAAAGGTTGCACTCGCTGTCACTGTGTAGAGAGTTTAAGTACATCAAGTTCTAGTCTGACGACCTCCCGCATTTGTTGGCTTGATGCAGGGGTAGTAACTGCATGCCATGAGCGCCATATTTTAGAGAACAAGTTTGAGAGTTTAAACAATCTAAGATCATTCTGACAAGATTTGTCAACTCACGGAGCCTCACACACACTACCTTCAGTGCAATGGGGTTGATTGTTGGTTGATTGACATCCAATCGTAGCTACTACAAATTCAGAACTAAAACTTCTTGCTATCGGCTCACTTTATTTTATTGGGCGAACCTCGTGCACTGTGGATGTCGGTCAGGTGCTTGATAACCAGCTCCACAATCTCGGTAGGTGACTGGCGGGGTACAAGACGGATGGAGAATTTCCCAATCACTTTGCGAGGGATCACAGTCTTGGAACCGGCTCCGTCAAAGGCCCCCTGAATTCCTAAAAAAATTTAACAAGCAGCTGTGTCTCATGCAAAGAATTCAAAGGACTTTCTCTCCCCTTGTTTAACATTCGTACAAAAAAGATAAAACTCAGCTCAACGTTTCCACAAATCAAGCAGTTGGAAAGACTGGCAAATTTGAACGTGAGGTGTTCAAATATACGAGAGTTCCGCTTGATTTTGAATCCCTTGCAAAAAATGTGTTTAAGAGCCTGTTTGCCTAAAGTACTGCTATTGAAGTCTGGCTCCTGGGCTGCAAATATTGTCCAGGGATTGGATTTTAAGACACCAACTGCTGTCAACCATGGAGAAAGGCAGACACCAAAACTGAACTAGGATCCTTTTAATTGTAAAAATCCTTCAAGAGTTCCGATGAGGAGTGCGATGTTAGCCAACGCCTTTTGCAAAACCGGTGGAAAAGTTACGAGTCTTGAGGGAGCACGTACTAGACCGGTCAGATTTTCGTCTGACCTAGAGGAGAGCAGAGAGTTGACAACCAACTTTACCGTGGATGGATAGAGACGGGTAGCGCCAGCGATGCTGTAGGAGTTTTTCTTTGGTGTCGTGAAGGAGCCGATCGGTGCCAATCTCCTGACGGTAGTCCTCCTGCAATGCAGACACGATCCGATTAATTGGGACACTCAGTCAAGGGACACTCAGTCAAGGGACACTCAGAGAGAGCATAAGCTAGTGCACATGTAGGTTTAACCTCATGACTGGCATAAGCCGTGTGCCACAAATCTATGGCGTAGCTGTGCATTATACTTTCGGTCCACGGTTCACAAAAAGGTTAGCTGCACAACGTACTAGTTATGTCAAACTTCTCTGATGAGACGATCATGGATTTTACAACAGTTGCTTCTTTTCAATAATTATCACAACAGTCATTACATTACATGTACATGTGTCTCTGCCATTTTGAAAAGGTTTTTGTCTTGTGCTTCACTGGAAACAGGAAGTAAATCTTGAAGGTTTTTCTATTACCTTTGCAAACAAGTTGTACACATATCGTCTGAGCCTTAGAAGTGGATCGATGACGAGTCTTAACCGTACATGATTAGTGAGTGAGTTTGGCTCAACTCGCACCACCTACACAGCGCTACAAAATGATTGCATGGCAACTTGTAGCACAATTTAGACTTATGCAGCATGTATTCATGAAACATGACACAGTTTGCTGAAGAAAGTAGACCTGTGTTAGCACAATGATGTCGTGCTTTAACAAACTTTCCCTGGCCAAGTGATGCGCGATCCATCCAGACAGATTAGGAAAGCCCACATGCAAACAAAGCGAGACATCATTATTTTTGGTCTATTTTCATGATAACTGAGGGTAATTGTCCAGCAATCAGATTTCCAGCCCATACCAGGTCGAAGTCGATGGGTCCATACAGGCTCTCTTCTTCCTCGGTCAGCTCAGCGACTTGGTCGTACACGCCAGGCACTTTGATCTGACCTGTGACATCCACCAGACTGTCCAACAGGGCGATCAAATCCGTCATGGCTTCGTGCCTGTCGAGTACATGGCAATGCAAAGTGAGGCCTTCATCAATGGCATTTCAATCCAGTGGACTAAATAGAAGACAAACTTAACAACAAATATTGCAGTTTATATGCTAGACAACTTTTTAAGGTGAATTTTTGAGTGAATAAGATGTTAGTTGTTTTTGATAGCCATTTTATCCTTTCCTGACATGTTTCAATAACAACTGTAAGAGTTAAATCTCATGCTGAAAGATTGGTCCAAAAATTCACTTACACAGAGCCACCGTAGACGCCAGAGTGCAGGTCCTTTTTCGCGCACTCCACTTCCAGGAAGAAATAGCAAATTCCCCTGGGAAACAGGGACAAGGAGCAAAACCTTAAGTCGTCAAAACAATTATAACGCCTACAGAATGCGAATTTTCTACCAGAATACAACGCCATGGAAAAAAAAGGCCCCCGACATTCCAACAGAACTTGCAGATAAAGAAAAGGTTACAGCAAACGTCAATAGACGGCAACGGTGTTTTTAATCCTGTTATTTGGCAGGGTCAGGCTATGTGTGACATTGAGAGCTACAGGTGTACATGTTCATGTATGTATTTTCAACATTTGCCAAATAATTGGTAACTGAGCGCATTGAAAGAGCTATGTCAAACTGAAAGGCCGGTTGATAGTTCTTCATGTGACAGTGCATGCCAAACGCTGGTCGCTAGACACCGAGATCTCTTGGGGAAGTTTGTCATCGCACCATGTTCACGCATGAAGCATTCAAAACAGGCGTACGAGGTGCAAAATCCCACAGGTAGGTGGGATGACAAACCAGTGTTGTAGTGGAGACCATGCACAAGACCAGTCACAAGTAACAGGTTGAACAATGACAAAGGAACGCTTTTGTTGCAGTTCATTTGAATAGCTTGTTACTTGCATTCTGACTAGAGGTCTTGTCTTGGTCTTGTGATGGTCTCCTGTGGTCTTGTAAAGGTCTCAAGTGGTCTCGACTACAAAACTGTGACAACCACACGTGCGCTGCCCATAAGGGAAAAGATGGGCCAGCGAGCATGTCAAGGTCCAACCAATTAACTCTATGGTGGCACTGAGGTCTCCTTATGTCCACGGATCACTGAAACTTTGTGACAACTACTATGTGACCATTACGCCCCAAAATCTCCTTCATGTCCAACCGTAAACTAGCGCCGGGACGAGGATCTTACCTCAAGCCGTACGTGATACAGGGCTTTTTCTTGCCCAGCCAGTAGTTGTCGGAGATGCACACGTAATCAACGTCCTGAGAGAAACAGAAAAAAAAAATTATTGAGATTTTATGTGCTGGCATAGCGACAAGTGCTGGCATATTGCCAAGAACGGGCTTGTTGCCGAGACCTGGCATGTTGCAGAGACTTGGCATGTTGCCAAGGGGGAAATGCCTTCCTGTTTGATGGGTCTCTCAGATAGCTTGGGGGTGAAATTCCATACGAAAGTGTGCTATAGAAAATCTTGATTTAAAACCTCAAAACATGCAACTTGGTTTTACCAAAATGGACAAGCATTTAAAGCTTGAACCTTCCTCAATCCTACAAATCCTCCTCTGCGCAGGAAACCAATGGCACATTAATTCTTTGTACTTCAACCTACAGGGGGCATCAAGCCCCATGTAAAGTAACAGTGGCTGGGCTCTACCTTCCTCAATCCTACAAAATTCTTTGGTGAATTTTGAAGGCTCTTGGAAAGTAAACCATTTTGCTCATAGCTCTCAAAATCAAAAAGCATGCTGGGTACAATTGGCCAATCTGATGAACTGTCATCCAATCGCTTCGCACCACTGGTCAATCCAAGGGAATGTTAAACTTTTGAAACTTTTCCACAACCGTAAATTAGCAAGGAAAGGCGATTGGCCGATAGTGGCATTATCGACATATCCAATCGACCGCTCAAGCAAAGATCGAGCAACTGCACATACAGATTGCACCATACTGTGTCTGTAAGGACAAAGGTCAATTTTACAATGAAATGCTCCATAAAAACACCTACTTTGAAGAATGTGTCCTTGCGACTCTCAATCAATTCATCAAGGCCCTCAGAGCCGGATTCTTCCATTCCCTCAAAGCAGAACTGCACAGAAAATGGGAGTAAGGGTAGTGTCAGGCTAGGTTAAGATTAATTACTTCAGCAGGACTCGAACACAAGACCTCCAAAATTCTGGTTGAGTGTTCAA
Source organism: Acanthaster planci (assembly GCF_001949145.1). The sequence goes on from NW_019091375.1 coordinate 992,935, forward strand.
TCAACTGAGCTACTCGGCCTTTTATGTTGTGTCTCAAAATTTGCCATAGTGTTGGTTACCTCTCCATAAACTACTGGCCTTAATTGGGCAAGGCCAGAAGATAACAGTCAGGGTTTTGCATTTCAGTGGTCCAGGGTTCGAATCCCCCAAGTGAGTGGACTTACCTTGATGTTGATGGGGATGTCTTGTTTCAGGGCACGGTATGCCTCAATGACGTTCAGCCATGCCAAGACCGGCCCTTTGTCATCTGTGGAGCCACGCCCGTACATCTTACCGTCTTTCTCAGTCAGAACGAAGGGGTCCGTGTCCCAACCATCCTCCTGGAAAATAGACAGAGAAAGATGACACAATAACCTCTAAAGAGATATTTTGACAGGGGTTACGAGTCCCCTGAAATCTTCCAATGTGCAGAAAACCAACGGCATAATCACTGTAAGATATTAGTAAAATAACAGTGGTTGGGCTCTACCACACTGAAGTCCACAATCCTACAAAATCCTCCCAAACTGCCTCAGTGGTAGATTTTGAAGGATGTGGTTCTTAGGAAATTGAACAGAAGATTCACAACAAAAACTGCATTTGCTGCGACTGAGGCACCAATTTGTCAGTGAGACTGAAGTAGTTCTTTAGCTCTGACCCGTTTGGCCGGCTGCACGTCCAGGTGACCGTAGATGCAGACTGTCTTCTTCTTGGGGTCGTCGCCAAGGTGACCCATGAGGATGGGCGGCAACGGGATGACTCGACCGTCCTCCAATTTCTGTGTACCAATGTCTACGAGCTCAATCGTTGCTCCAACCTCGGGCTTTTGCAGGTCCTACAAGAAAACAAAAGCAAAGGGCCTTGTGTTCTTCTAGGTTTGAAGGGTAGGCTACCCAGTATTGTCATAAATTGGTATCCGGTTCCAAAAGTATACCCCTCAGTCTACCCACAAAGACATGGTTCTCTCAAGGGCACCTGCACAAAGCAAATCAAAAATAGCCCCTCTAATCCCTAATCCCTCCTCTGTGTATGTGACAAAAAGAAAGAATCCCAGTTTCTGTGCATTAGATAGGCCAAATAATAAAAACATTGTGTTTTTCCTGTAGATTTTAATGAAGGCAGCAGCTTTCTTTTTTTTTTGTTTTGTTAACCACAGCAGATTGTCTGCAGATAACAATGGAATTTTTGGACTTTTCCAGTGATGGTCTTCTGTCTAGTATAAGGTATTTTAACCTCGAATCAGGTTTTTAACTTGTTTTTAGTTACGGATGTATAACGTTTAAAAAGAGGTGCAGAGTCTATAGCGTCACAAATATGACAAGACAAAAACGAGAAAAACTGAGGCGGGCAGAGCAACAGGAAGCAACAGGGATGGGAACATTTTTTTTAAAAATTTACCCAGCCTTACCCGTGCTACAACTTCCAGCATGCGTTTGATTTCCTCTCGTTTCTCCGGCCAGGCCGAGACGCTCTGTATGGCAACCGCATCGGCGAGCCTCTTAACGTAGTCATCCTGATGCTCGTCAATGTAACTAAAGAACACATTTCAACAACAAAACTTTGCTCTGAGGTTTAAACAACATCCAAGCTCTGACATAAACCTTTCTTGAATTATCCTTTTTCAAATCTGTCACCTACATGGAATCTTTTTCAGGCCTCTGCAGCTTGGTTTTTCATGTGACATCCATAAATTTGCCAGCAGAGTAATTATGCATTTGAACAGGCCTGCCTTATTAAAAGAAAGGCCCAAAAACCTTCAGAGCTTTTGGTATTGAGGATATTCATGAAGGAAAGAGTTCCACATACCGACCCCACTTGACACCCCATGTACAAACCCTACTGGTCTGAAAAATAATAAGTGGCATATTCCCTCGCTAAATTGAACTTTTCTGGGCATGTTTTTCTTTCTGATGGCTAACAGGTCACTGTAGGGAATGACTACTGGCATCTGTACATGGAACTCTTCCCCTAACAAACAAATGGACAAAGAAGTTCAGAAGTATTCAAATCTAAACAGTCCACAGATTAACAACTTATCTGGCAACGGGGAGTAAACTGTGGTAAGTTTGCCTCACAAAGCCATTTTTCATGACCCAATCAGTAAAAGTTTCTGATCTAGCTGTTAACAATGATATGCATGAAGCCCAACCAATCACAAGGGAACATGTCGCAACCCATCAAACTCAACACTTATTTTGCCAGCGTATAACCACACCCACCTACCATGCCCGAAGTAGCATCGATGACCGTACATACATGTAGTCCCCGATCCATTAATTAATATTGCCTTAGGGGCCTACTGTAAAAATCAATCAAACTTGACAACAGGCGACAGGTGGCAAAACTAAGGACCTGTTGAGTATACGGTCACCAACGTTAGATTTATTGAAACCTATCTGCCATTTTTCTCCCAGACTGTGGTAGGCTGACTACAGTACGTGTACTATGGGTTATCTGCTTGAGTTGATGTCAGTCGTCACGAAAGTTTATGATGAGGGACATGATGATGGAGGGGTGTGTCTGAATAATATCCGGGATTTTTAATTTGTACACTCGCCCTTTTTTTTGGCTACATGTATTTTAATCTTGCAAAACTGGTCAGCCCCCCCGCCATCAAAAGGCAACACTCTCTTAATTCATCGAGTTGACCCTTGGAAAAGTAAAATTGTAAAATGTGAGAAAATGTGACTTTCTTACTGAACTAGCCATGCAAATTTGAACCCAGCGTGTGTTATGTGTTAATTAACCAATGCCCACTGTTTCCCCTCATTTCCTATACCAGGCAAGATATGGGACCGAGGGGTACCCCCTTACCTGTCCAATCCCTATACACACTCTAGACTATTGTTACCTAACACATCCCCCCCTACAAGTAGAAGTCTGTGAAGACTTCCTGAGATTCCGATCAAACAATGAGCAACACAAAGGCGGGGGGACTCTCTCCATCTCATATCTTGCTTTAAATGTCATTTCCCTCAAAACTCCACACAATGCCAGTTTTGACAACATCAACCCATGGAGAAATATCAACCCTACACTGAGCTACCCTCAGAACTGAGGCTAGGCCACATGGAGCATGATGTCACAGTAAATCTACCCAGTACCAAGGTGAATTCAAAGTTAAAATGTAGCTCTCCCTTCTATTATCGGGACGGGGTTCCCAAATCTACAATCCCCAAGCCTGTTTGATATTGCTCCATGGTCCAACTCCGAGTGAATCGAGAGCCCCCCCCCTCCTGATAGCTGAGCCCAGCATATATTGGCCCAGCAAGCGCCGTTTCTTTGACGACGAGACTCTGGAATTTCCCAATTCAGTAGGTCCAAATACTTGCTAATGTAACTTTACCTGAATAACTTAGGAAGAAATACTTCAGCCATGTTTGCAGATTAGTCCCTTAATATTAATTCAGCCTTGTTCTCGCCGTCTTGCTCTTCCTAGTGGCGCAGTTGGTTGGCGCATGTGGTTGGTAATGAGTTGATGACTATTATCGATGTATCCGATATCGAGATATTCGATGCTAACGTGTATGGTGTACTATTTACGACAAACATTTCTCTCTCTCTCTTTAGCCTCCATCCAGGCGACGCAACTACACGACGCGACGGTACAACGGCTCCCTTGCGTCGATGCGTCGCCTGGAGAGAGGCTAAAGACAGAGAGAAATGTTTGTCGTAAATAGTACACCATATGATGCATTGTACGTAAATCTATTTTGCCAAATGAAACATGCATTCAATTTAGTATCGATACTGATATGCTAGTCCGAGATACGACTGTTTGTATGGTATCTTTCGATTCAGACCACATAGATAGCACGTGACTTTCCAGACTGGACCCTGTCGGTGTCTTTCTTGTGTATAATTTATATTGTTCCCACCCCCAACGTTTGATGCAACCAGGCTCAGCCTGAAAATGATGGGGGAATTGTTTTGGCTGTTATCAAGGGGGTACTTTCGGGAGGCGTTCCCATGCCCCTAAATGAGTTTTTTCTCTTGAAGATTATCCCCAATAATATTAATTAATAGGTTGCGGTTTTCTGGTGTCCGTGCCTTGGAAGGACGTTCTTTATTACATAATTTACCTACCCTATGATAACAGAGCTCTCGCTCTCCTGTAGAATTTGTCATTATCAACATAATTCTTCTGATTTGGAATAGATAACAATGGCTCATCACTTGATTCCTTTAACTGATATCTACTCTAATGTGCTTAAACTTAAAAATATATACATGTCTATATACATGTACATAATAGAGCTAGGAAAAAGTGGAAGCGAGAGTTAATCCCCGCCCGGGGCTAGCTAGCTAGCTAGAGGGCGCTCTAATTATTTTGCCGGACACGAGGGGTGTTGTTTGAAAGGCTGCATCAAGTTCTGGTGCAGATCGGGGTTTGAATTGATTGGCTGTCACGCTACAAAGTACGGGTCAATTTAATCTGTACCAGTTACAGACATTGGTAGTAATTAAGCCGATTATTGCATTTTAGAGGGAACAAATTACTTGATTCGTCCCTCCACGTTTCCAAACGGCCGAAACGGGAAACCCCCAACTTTTCCAACCGCGTTTACGTTAATGGGGAATCCCCTTCCAACTTGCTCACGTGTTCAGCATTGACCTGTGTGGTGAGCACGTGAGCTGAAATTTGGAGGGAGGCGCACATACATGTAACTACAAGTACAAACATGGCCGATGATTTTCTTCCTCAGCTCTTCAGGTAAAGTGTCTGGCATGCTGAGTTAAACGTTTATAGGCCTGTCATCATGGTCGTGTCCAGTGCTGTGTGTCACTCGTCATGCTCGTACCATGCTCGCACGTTCCTACCTCCACCGCCGGCGGTCGACATGGTCGATCACGTCATGGAGGAAGGAGGCCGGGGGAAGGAGTTCGAGTCCCGTCCTTCCTCCATGATCACATGCAATAAGCCTTATTATTGCAAATACTGCACGGGTGATTTAGCACTATGGTAGAAAGGCATCGTGGGATGGAAATGGGCTTATTTGAGGGGTTCTCTGGCATGTTTGTTGGGCTGGGAGCCGGAGAGTGTTCGTGTAGACATGGGGGTATGGTTTACAGTGGTGTAGGGGTGCACCA
>NW_019091375.1:998173-1019512 GCF_001949145.1 Acanthaster planci
CGGGGGTTGACCAATGAATTTTTGAGAAATTCTCACCCAAAGCGGACCACCCCTAAAATGAAGGGCATTTCACTGCCTGGGAAAGTAGCTATTTTGAAAATGCATCCCTCTGCAAAATGGCTCAAATAGTGCCACTTTCAAACCCGATTGCATTCAAATTGCTCAGAATTGGAAGCCCCGAGTCTGGCCCAGAGGTCCAGTCTCATATTTCTTCAATTCCCCAGTTCCATAGCTCTCAGGACCCTCCAATATAGAATAGTTTGAGTGTATAACTTTTACTAATGACCTCAGCGGACATATTTCTGGCCTAAATACAAGGGTTCGCCAGTAGGGAAGAATTCCATGTACCATGCATAGGCCTACGGATGCCGCTTGGTGACACCCCCACATGCATGCACATTGGTTTACTCTCGAAGACTTGTCTGAAAAATTCTCAGTGTTTTTTAAGTGAACCCCTTATTATTGTCACTGCTCAGTTTAAGTTTTGGAACATTTTATGCTTCAATTCCTTCCAAAGTGGGTTTATTTTTAATCATTTATGAAGATAACATCGAGGAAGTTAAGTAAGGCATTCCTTGTAATCCTTGTTTTCAGCTTTATTGACAAGCATCAAGATGACTACGTCAGGAGGCTCGCCGATGCGGTTGCCATACAGAGTGTCTCGGCCTGGCCGGAGAAACGATCAGAGATTAAACGCATGATGGAAGTCGTGGCTAAGGTACATCTGTCTAGACTAGTACTAGCACACTGACCATGGACTCTTTCTGTTCATGCTGTGACATCTCACGAGAGAGTTTCTGAGATAGGAGGATCTAAATCGGGAAAAGCACAGGCGGTTTGGCCTGTCCAGGGCTCAGTTTACACCATTCATTTCATGTCAATAGGATTTTAAAAGCTATGTATCGCTTTAATCCTTTAAAGTGAGTTGCTGTATGTACCTGTATGTAGCTTGCACATGTTGTACTAGGCCTACTATCCTGTAGGGCACTTCAGTGCATAAAAGTACAAGTACTAGTGAATTCTAGGATTACAGGCAATTGTGTGGCCAAAGAATTTAACAGAGAAGAAGCAGGGGAAGGTGTTGAAATGATCATAGGGTCAGGGGTTCGAATCCAGCCGGTGGCAGCATGTTGTGATCCTGGGCAAGTCACTTTACCCCTATGTGCCTCTCTCCACCCAGGAGTAAATGGGTACCTGTGAAGGCAGACACTGTTAGGTTTAGCCGTTTGTGCCGAAAATGGTAGCACCGGGCTAGTATACTCCCCAGGGAGCTGAGATGGTTTCAGGAATGCTCAGATGATATGAGCCCATTGTGCAGGGATAATGATAATACAGCACCTCCGAATAGTTTGCTAGATAGAGGGTGCTTTACAAGTGCTTATTTTCACTACTATGAAAATCAGGCTTCTCTCTCTGGTGGAGTGTTTCCCTCATGTGTGGGAGGAGCTTGTATGTAAGCAGATGTGGCCCCTATTGGCTTCGTGCAGGATCCATTGAGGGCGCTCTCTGTGATTGGATACGGGCTTGACCCTAGATAATCCTAATAGACCTCTGTAACTGGTGACATAAAAAACCAAATGTGAAGTCATCAATATTGGCCAATTACAAACGAGTCCAAATTCATCACATTACATTTACACCAGTGTCTATGATGTGGAATTCAGGTAAATGGGGGGAGATCCAGGAATTTGTCTGAGGGGGGGGAGAAATTTTCATGTTGCCTTTTATGCGTACAAGCAGAAACAATGATGAACCGACACACATCATACATCAGTATTGGTCTACACAGAGGAATAATCTGGAAGGGATGCTATCTTGTTTTAAAATTCACTTTAGTCTCAGAGCGGGTGGGATTGAACTGGAATTTCAAAACTAGTTACATGCATTCAGTTATTTCTGAAAGAGATTGCCGAGAATTAACATCACATCTTTCATATTTCATGCGTAGTTCATTACGTAAATTATTTTCTTATAGGACCTGCGAAAGCCCGAGGTTGGAGCAACGATTGAGCTCGTAGACATTGGTACGCAGAAATTGGAGGACGGTCGAGTCATCCCGTTGCCGCCCATCCTCCTGGGTCACCTTGGTGACGACCCCAAGAAGAAGACAGTCTGCATCTACGGTCACCTGGACGTGCAGCCGGCCAAAAGGGTCAGAGCTAAAGAACATCCAAGGAATTCATCCCAAATTAATCCCTCATTGACAAAGTTTGATTTGCAATGTCTTTTTCCCAAACCCAAACAAAGTTTACTTTGAAATCAGTTTCATCAATATAGCTAGGTTAGGTGTATTAACAGGGACACAAACTTTTGAAAAACGAATTTATAGGAGCCAGTACAAAGAATGTGCCATTGGTTTCCTACACAGTGAAGGATTTTGTAGGATTGAGGAAGGTAGAGCCCAGCCACTGTTATTTTACTTGAGGCTTGATGTCCCTTGAAAGTTGAAGTGCAAAGAATGTGCCATTGGTTTCCTACACAGTGAAGGATTTTGTTGGATTGAGGAAGGTAGAGCCTAGCCACTGTTGTTTTACATGGGGCTTGATGTCCCTTTAAAGTTGAAGTATAAAGAATGTGCCATTGGTTTCCTACACAGTGAAGGATTTTGTTGGATTGAGGAAGGTAGAGCCTAGCCACTGTTATTTTACATGAGACTTGATCTCCCTTTAAAGTTGAAGTGCAAAGAGTGCCATTAGGTTAGTGCATAGTGGAATTTTAGAGGACTTGGAAAAATTCCTTACAAAATGCATCTGTGAATGTTATCCTTTCATCTTTCTCTGTCTATTTTCCAGGAGGATGGTTGGGACACGGACCCCTTCGTTCTGACTGAGAAAGACGGTAAGATGTACGGGCGTGGCTCCACAGATGACAAAGGGCCGGTCTTGGCATGGCTGAATGTCATTGAGGCATACCGCGCCCTGAAACAAGACATCCCCATCAACATCAAGGTAAGTCCAGTCACTTGGGGGATTCAAACCCTGGACCACTGAAATGCGAAAACCCTGACTGTTATCTTCCGGCCTTGACCAAGGCCAGTGGTTTGTGGAGAGGTAGCCAAAACTATTTTAACACTATAAACTAACAGCGTACGTTATAGCTCAGATGGTAGAACACCGAAGCGATATTTTTGAGGTCTTACTTTCGAATCCTGCTTGAATCTTCAGTAAATCATCTGCGAACCCCTAAAAAATCCAGGGTTTCTTACCCCCCCAATAGAAGTTGGCTGTTTTTTTGAAACTCGGCATGCACACAAAGATACTCATTGTTTAGACAAGCATGAAGTTTCAACTCATGTATGGTTCAAGACACCACATGCATTGGTCACCGGTATTTAGCAGGTCAGTGGAAAATGTGTGAATATTTAGCAGACCTGTCTCAGGAAAGTGCATGTTACGTGATAACACCATGTCCAATTTTCACAAAATTGGTGTCAAAATGACTGCAATTTGTAACTAAAACATTCCTGAAGGCTCGTCACTGCAATGAAAGTTGAAAAAATGTTGAAGGGGGGGTGTGGATTTTACATGTATGCCCCCAGTTCTTTTAGGGTTAATCTAGCCAGTTGGCAGCAGGTCAGAGGTTTGAATCCTGCCTGGGTCAACCTGTTTTGTTTGTTTTGAATCCAGCCTGGCTTTACCCTTATTTCTATTCGCCTTGCAGTTCTGCTTCGAGGGAATGGAGGAATCCGGCTCTGTAGGTCTGGAGCGAATGATCGAGTCTCGCAAGGAGACATTTTTCAAGGTAGAAGTCATTATCTTAAGTATTAAGTGCTAGTGATTTTGCAGCTCTGGTGGAAATGAGACAAAAATGGAAAGAAAACAATATTAAGATGAGTATTCAGCTTTTTTAGTGTGAACCTTATTTGCTGAAAGAGAGTTTGTAAAAATATATGCTACAATAGTTTCAAAATTCCAAATCTGCGTGAACAATTACGACAGTCAGTTTTGTGAAGTCGGTTACTTCAATTCTTCCTTTGTGTCTCATCTGATGTAAATAGGCTATCCGGTGCTGTCTCATTTTAAGACCACATCAAAGATGGCATTGTTTCTATCCAGACAATGTGCTGTCATGCATTATTTCTCCTCTTGTCTTAGGGCGTCGATTACCTGTGCATCTCAGACAACTATTGGTTGGGTAGGAACAAGCCCTGTATCACATACGGATTGAGGTAAGGCACTATCACGTTGCTACACAGCTTACATGTACCGGCATTTCATCAAAATGGCATGATTTAAACAATACCAAAGGAAAACCCATCATTTGGCGAAATGCTTGTTGGTTTTATGTCTTAATCATCACATAAATGAGGACCCTTTGCTATTTTTAAAACCATTTAATTCATCGCTCTAGGTTAACTTGGGTTTATGATCTCGGGAAGTTAGAGAGTAAATTGCATTTCACTGAGAGGCCACACGCACGTTCAGGGCTCCATCTTGAACTTGTTTGTTGGTTAGTTGGATTAGGTGTGGTTTGGGCCTTGGTTTGGGTCTTGGTCTAGGTCTTTAACGGTCTGGGTCAGTTTTGGGTTTCGTTTTATTTTTGTTTATCAGCGTTTTCCCTTAAATTCAGCTACGATCTATAGAAACCATTACATGTCCTCCACAATTAAATAGTTGGCTTGTAAAATCACACACCAATACTATTTTGGCACACCTGTCATATCATAAAGGAAACCATGCAGGGGCTTCAACTTGAAGTACCGTAAAAAAAAGAATCATGTTTCCTGACTTCAGTTTTTTTATTTCTTTCTAATGTGCTCAATTTTTCCAGGGGATTTTCTTACTTTTTTGTCGAGGTGGAATGCTCAAGGAAGGACCTGCACTCCGGTGTCTATGGTGGCTCAGTGTAAGTGAAAGGCAGGCTCGTCTTTATAAGCACATATGCTCAATATCTGCCGGAGGGCCGCCGTGGGACCAAGAGAGGGCGCAATTTTTGGCGGTAACGGTGATCCCCTTTGATGGGAATAGCAGCTCCCTGGAGCATTTTATAATGCATGTCGTATCAGAGGACTGTGGGTAGACTCTTCCCAATTCTGTTCACGCATCAAAACTACCGGCCTGATATTTGATTCACGTGGGTCAGGATTGTGATCCGTGATTCACCATTGGTTCACTGATACCCAAACGTCCTGCTCATGAATGAAAGTAAACCACCTTGGGATCTCTGACTAAGATTCAGATCCATGAAACAAACAAGGCCCAGGTTTTAGAAGGGGATTTCACGTAACTCACTCCCAAAAGTGCTCCAGAAATCGCGGGAACACTCCTAAGACAAATTTTTAGATGAATTATTGGATTTCGAATATCGGAGACTTTTTTTTCGAATGATGCCTTGGTGGAAAACGTGCAACAAATGGAATCCAAGAAATCAATTCAAATTGAGAATCTGTTGTTTTCAGGATACTTTGGATCCCCCAACAGCATGGAATCTGGATCTTAGAAATTACATGTCTTCTGCCAGCATAGATTATCTTGTCTTCAACACCCTTTATAGGCATGAAGCCATGACGGATCTGGTCGTCCTCTTGAACAGCCTGGTGGATGTCAAAGGTCACATTAAAGTGCCCGGTGTGTACGACAAAGTTGCCGAGTTGACTGAGGAAGAGTCAAAGCTGTACGCACCGATCGACTTTGACATGGTACAGGCTGATACAAATGTCACCCCACGATAACCCATCTGTTTTACCAAATATGCTGAGACTTCGAGTTCACCTTGAAGATGATGAAAACGTGGTTGGCCAAAAAAATAGGAGCCATACAGAGGTTGAGAACCCCCGTTTGCGTGCAGTCCATTCTTTTTTACAGCAATTTAACAGCAACTCAATCAATGAACACACCTCATACAAATAACACCCATGTCTATGTAACTTAGACAAACTGAAGACGTCGAGATTATTTGGTTACTTACTTTTATTAGCTTATAGTTTTGATGCGTATGTCTGAGCAAGCTCAGTGAGCGTGAATCAGATCGTGTCCGCTTTGCAGGAGGACTATCGTGAGGAGATTGGAACCGAACGGCTGCTTCACGACACCAAAGAGAAAGTCCTACAGCATCGTTGGCGCTACCCGTCCCTCTCCATCCACGGTAAATAGGGCGTGTTACCTATCTCTGGCCTCTTCTAGGTCAGATGGAAATTTTTGCCTGCATTTCCGTCAGGTACACGCTGCGTCAAGACTTGTGACTTTATTTTCCATCTAGTATTGCGAAATACATTGCCAAACATTGCATGCCACTTTCAATGGACTTGAATAGTTGAGGGATTTCTACATTGTGAGGGATTCCAGTCTTAAGCCCTGTCTCTCCACCCATCTCCGGAGATGTTGTCTGCAGCTAGTGCTGGAAAATCCGGTCTCTGAACAATATTTGCAATCCAACCAGAAGTCAACAACTTTACAGCAAGCAACGCTACTTTTGAAAACAAGCTCTTTTTTATTAAGGGATCCAAATTGGCAGGAACTCATGGCTTTTTCACCATTTGGTGTTAAAGTTTGTCCGTTTGTCAAACTGTTTGATTTGTTGTTTGTTGCTTCCTGGGTGTATTGTTAAACCCCCTCTATATTTTTTAGGAATCCAGGGGGCATTTGAGGGAGCCGGTTCCAAGACGGTGATCCCTCGCAAAGTGACCGGAAAATTCTCCATCCGTCTGGTACCCCACCAGTCACCTGTCGAGATTGAGCAGCTGGTTATCAAGTACCTGACCGACATCCACAAGGCCCGAGGCTCGCCTAACAAGATGTCGTGAGTAAAATACACTAAACTAGTCATTTTTCTCTGGTGGTGGCTTTAATTGCTTCACAGGAAATTTGAAGGAGGAGTTGGAGTTTTAAGAATCCAAGAAGGCAAGACTCCTCGGTCACCATGCAACCAAAATGACTTGTGAATCCTGTCATGGACGGACTACCATCCGTCTTGCCAGGCAGCAAAAAGGAAATGTTCTGGGAAGCAATCAAATGCAGAAAGTATACGCCAAGAATTTGCTTCCTCTAAGGAAACAAACATGCTCGGGTGGGACTCGAACCTGCCGTACTTACTGCTTATTAGTGCAGACGTCTTAACCACTCGACCACCGTGCATGCCAGTTTTGGCTGGCTGGCTTGAGTCAGATGTAGCAGCGGGTACCACGAACAACTATTTCTAAGAATGGATTTGACTCGGGAAAAATATTAATTTTTAAATTACAGTGGTGCATACAGCGTGCATTTTACTCGAATGTTAGATATTTGAAACATCCATATAATAGACCCAAATGTTTGTGGGTTTTTGTCAGTGTGTCCGTCAGCTTGAGCGGAGTGAGTTGGCTGAGCGACTTCAACCATCCTCACTACCTTGCTGGCCGCAGAGCTATCCAGAGGGGTAATTATCTCCTAAATACTGCCTCGGGGTCACCTTAGTAGTCCTAAATTTAATTGGCATGTCAGATAATGATGAATACAACTTCTTTATTATTGAACGTTTTCGGCAATGAGACCAAGGTTTCCTAAAAGCGGCCTGGGCACAGTGGTTTACAAGTGTGAAGAAACCTGTAGGGAGGAGACAGTGAGAAGCAGTTACAGTTTTAGAGGACCCCAGAGGAATATTCCGTGTAAGACTCACAGGAGTAGGGAGAGAAAACCCCAACCCATCTCTTGTCCTAACACCTTAGGAGTCATTCTTTTCCTCTTGTAACATAGACAGACGCCATCTATAGCCTGTGAGTCGTCTTAAGACCGGATGACTTGTGATGGACTTGCATGGAACTGTGATAAATTTGACTGTGGCACCCCTCGTAGCCTTATTCTGCCTCTGCTTTCAAGCCTTGCTACTTTCCTTGCTTTCAGTGTTTGGAGTAGAGCCGGACATGACCCGCGACGGCTGCACCATACCCGTCATCCTGGCCCTGCAGAATGCGACCAATAAGAACGTGATGCTGCTCCCTATGGGCGCCTGCGACGACGGCGCGCACTCCCAGAACGAGAAGATGAACCTCTCCAACTACATCAACGGGGTAGGGCATTGCCATTTTGCTGCGATGGGCATTGCAAGCGGTGGAACAGAACGTGTACCTGATTCCACGTGTGTTACTGTCAATAGATTTAGTTTTATTTTTACCAAAAGTGAAACTTCATCATCAGGAAAAACGAGACGGTACGAGGTTGGTGGTTGACAACAAAGCTTATGTACACACACGTAGCACACGCCCAAAGACCGTACCCTCTTTCAAACAGAAATTGATCACGCGTGCGTAGTACGTCCACCAAAAGCGTGCGTGAACCCGTGTGTGCACTCACCGGGTTGATTCCCGCCAAAAGGGACCGTCCTTGGAACGTACAAAACACTCCATCTCATCTTGTTCCTGCTCAGAGTGGATCACAAGACCATGAACAGGGTGTGAAGTACGGCTCTTGGCAGGTTTTACCCATCTCATTTTTAATCGAAGTTGTCCATTCCATGCATTTTCATGTATATCACAAAAAATCAAAATCAGTAAATGTTATGTGTTTTTTTAAACATTTTCCTTTCTTTTTTCTCTCATTCTTTCCTAGATCAAGCTTCTTGGAGCCTACTTTGAAGAAGTGGCTAAACTGGATTAAAAGCCACTTAAACCGGTCAAAGTGACAGCTAAATTGGATTATAGGCTCCATAGACTAGTAATCGCTTTCAAATTTGATTAAAAGAATGCCTTTTCCTGCCATTATTCAATGCGTTCCGATTGAATTTCCTTCCAAGTCTTTAGTCAGATGTATAATCTTTAATCGGTATTATGTTAGATTGGAATCTAACATGAAGTGCTTCACGTAAATGTTATAATTAAAGCGTATTTTTTTCAGAGATGGAAATTTTAGAACTGGAAAGTGACTCCACCAGATTATTTCAGTGTTGCATCGAATGCAAATCTTTTTCTTTTAACATGAATATATATATATATTTTTATACTCAGTGCAAAAGAATAACTAGAAACTATAGAAACATTCCTTTTTACGGCTGAAATTTCACGGTTTTTGCTTAATGATGTTAAACTAACTTTAGTTTAATACTTGCATTCACTTGGCAACATTTTAGTGTTGTAACAAACATTTGCTCATAAGTGCACATTTTCTACTCTTTTTTACCCACTCTGAGGCTGCGCGTTGAAGGCACGCATTTTGTGCATGCATTTTAAAAGGGAAATGCATTGTTAGGGGTTTCCGATTAACAAGCTGAAGTCGCGTTTGTGCCAAATGGAACCAGCAGCGCCTTCGCGATGAAGTGAAATAATGGGTGATGACCGACGCTTCAACTTAATTATGCAGCTGAGCGGCCATGTAGTCGGTGCCGATTACCCCCAAACGCGTCTTTGCACCCATTGAATCATTTTCAGTTCGTTGGTAGCTAATCGTCTTATGCTACTTCATGTAACTCATTCGCACATTTTCATTCCCGGCGTAATTTTTCAACCGTGGATCGAAATGAGTATATGTAGGAATAAATAAATGAAACGCGGTATCTAAGCCTTGCACGGATTATATGCGTGCATTAATAAATTGGTTGACAGTAATTAAATTCATCAGGTCAGCAACAGGAATGTTAAATCGTGTCTGAAATAGCCTGAATTATACGACTACAAACACAGCTGACAAAAAAAGTTTATTATAGAACAGTCAACCAAAGAATAAATGCATACGTATTATTATATGCAGAAATCTAAAAATGTTAATCTTGTGTAAGCAATGTGTTGAAATAAACGGAGTCTTGAGCTCCACCAAATAGGAAGAAAGTACATTGGACTTGCTCTAGTATCCAATTGCCCGAAATGTGACTATGGCAAACCAGGTCTTTGGTCTCTGCACGGCACTTTTGCTTTCGAACAAACTTGCATCGCCCGAAATCGCCCTGAATACATGCTCAAAGAAAGGATTCGCAGTGTAAGCCTTGAATAAACCTAATTAAGAAGCGCCCTTCGTCACTTCGTAAGCCTACGTGTTCGTCATGTTGTGATCTCTTTTATCTTGCCAACCCAGACATTTTTCCAATGGAAGGCGCTAATTGGTTGAATTGTGCGTTGCCCACCACAACAAAAGGACGCGTCATCAGAGTGTGCCGATGGCGTCTCCAGCGTGTGCCAGTGACGCGTGCACTTCACGAGGCGCGGGCCAATCAGGTAGCGCCCAAAACTAGGGCTTTCTTATTTGCACATGTTGTCAGCTTCTGCTGTTATGAAGGATGCATCCGGTCTAGTCCATTTAGACTTGTGTCCATTGTTACTGGGTCCGGCAAGTAATGTACAATAAGGGTGTAAAATTTGATATTCGGTCACTCATTAATCACACTGCCACTGAGACAGCATGACTTCTGTCAACTTGAAACGTAAGGGACTGTCCCTCAAGACCAAGATGGAGATCACCAAGGCGACCGACAGTGGCCGCAAGATATTTAGTCTTAGTGTATTAGTTGGTATACAAGATCCAAGTAAGAATAGTAAAGTGATATAGATGTACATAATGAAGAAAAAGTTAGTTTGATGATGTTTGACCGGTTCGCTTCCACCCCCTCCCTTTATGCACAAAAAGTTTGTTGGTTACCAAATCCAGTTATGCAATGAGGATGCCAAAAGGGTTCATCGTGCATGAGATTGCCGAAGGTTTGTGGGTGTTTGACATTGTAGGGCAATTATGTTCATTGCATGCTACAAACTACCGCACCAACGCTGGTTCAGTCAGCCCAACGCTGGTTCGCTTCATGCATTAGACGGGTTCTAATGTCAGTGAACCAACGTTGGTTGGCCGATCGCGGTTCGGATCCGCGTGAATTAACAAACAGGCCCTGTACGTCACAACAGATACCTGAAAAAGAGCTTCAAAAAGAAGGCCATCGCTCCTTGACTTTTCTTACAATGTTGTGAACTATTGCCTGTACTTTTTTCTTTCATCCTGAATGTTCTGCACAAAACGACGCTGCACTTTTTGCCCGAGCGTATTGCCTATATGTGCAATGGTTTGTACATGTACATGCAATGGAAACTAGGGTTAGCCTTCAAGCTCATTCATCGCCGACCAGACCCTCTGAAAATAAGAGAAAAAAAATTACATTTTATCCATTCTGCTTCACAAAAAAGCAAGATCCACAGACTGTTGTCTAAATTTCACAAGAAATTTCACGCGAAAACCATCGTCACGCCCCAGGACGTCAATCTGTGGTACAAGATGCTAACAAGAAGAGTATTTAAACAATTCTTAATCTTCACGGTCCTCAATCCTCCAATTTCAATATGATTTTACATAGATCTCATATGGTTTGAAAAACTGAACGATGAATGGCTTACGCCCTGAACATGTGCACCGTCATGCGTTACGCAAGATACAAAAGCAGTTACCAAATGATGGTTGTCGTGTACGATCTCTATAATAGGTAGATGTCATTCAACAAATTGTCAACTGAATGCGCTCACCATTCCTTCTCATTCTAACTTGGCGAAGCAATTAAACCTCATCAAGCCCGACTCATTCTCCCCTTTGGATCAACCGTTGAAATCCAGTCTCTTATTTCAATTAGTTATTAGCTTCCAATCCATCTCAGGCGTAAGCAGAACTCTGCTAATATTTACGATAATGATATCTTCAAATCTAGCTAATATGACGTGTACACGTACCTCGACAAGACAGCTCTCGAAGATGCGTGAAATTTTATTGTTTGGATGAAAAGGGTTTAGCTTTCAGAAAGGTTGCAAACAAATCACTGAACTGTTCTGTCACATACACACAGTTTGAGTCCATCGACAAAGATCATCTATTTGAAGCAGGCGTTACATCCTGCGAATTTTGAGGCAGAGTAAGCCGAAAGAAATTGGCAACTCATTTTGTCGGACGAACCCTTCCAGAAATTTCAAAGATGCGCTCTAGTGTTCGGACTCTCGAAACCCTGCTGCAGAGATCCCCAACCGACTAGTCAGTGTCTTGATAGGCGGAGTTCGGTCGCAGCAGTTCTGTTAACATTGTCTTGGACCATGTTTAAAGGGAGGTCAAGTGGTGCAGGCGACCGTCTGCTCCCACAACGGAGCAGGACATTGAAACAACCGCCGCCGAAGAAGAAGTGACGTCCATATGCAGGTCCTCCCAGTCGGCGCTGTCAGCTTCGCAGATAACGTAAACGAAATCTGCACTACATTTGGAGTCACTCCACTTTCCAGACTTACTTATACTCACGCAGTCATCACCGGCTGCATTGTTGGGTTGGGAAGGCGCCCAGTTTTCAAATGGCATTCCTACGGTGGCCTCTGAGTAACACACCCAGGTGCGCTCTGTAGCTCTGTCGTTGCAACCCAGCCAAGCAAAATCCTTGCTTTGATCATTCAGTAGCTCCCGGATAAATTCATTTTCTTGGGCCGTCTCAATCACCACGAGTTCTGCGCCTAGCTGGTTGCAGTACGCCTCCCCGTTCTCCCAGGTTCGCTGCTCATCGTCAGTTTTGTAGCACGATGTCTGGCGCTCTATCCATGACGCCGGGCATCGACTCTCAACACCCACAAAGGCAAAAACAATTACAACTGTTTTACAGAGTGTCCAAAGCCTGGCCTTAGCCATTGAAGTTGTACAACGGTTCAGTCAGTAACGTTAAGGGCATCAGTAGCAGCTGGTGTGTGGGCAGCCGGTGGCTCAGAATTCGAGGTAGCCCAGCGCTAATTCAAAGCTGAAACTGAGAGCAGTCGGTTGGAAATTGCGGCACAAAATGCTTCCAATTCAAATCTCTCAGTCATGACTTTATGGGCGGTCCGCGCTGCTACCTGCGGAAGGTGCACCTATTTCAATGGATGGATCTGAAAGTCTTACATTTGTTAGCTCACACCACTTGTGAAGGGCCAACTTGAAGTAGACTGCTATAAGCGCACAGCGGACGCTGATACTTAATCAACTAAAGGCTTGACTCGACATGGATTTGCTATCTTCATCAGTGACTAATTAAACAATTGTCATGCTTCAGTGAATAAAACTGAATAACGCCAGTTGATCAGGTCTATCCACGACCATCTTTGCAGCAATCAAATTTAGTAATGGATCACTTCATTACAAAGAAATCACAAGGGAGACGTAGTTGACCTTGGGTGCTAATTGCATTCATTCGTAGGGTTGAGTCAATTCAAATAATTCACTATTCGAATATTCGACCTTCAATTTGATCGAATACCGATATTCGGTCGTACCGACAGGCAAATTGTTAAACAAACCATTTACAAAATCAGTTGTAATAACGCACATAGCTGTGCATTATAATCAATATAACAGATTTTCATATCTAGGAGTATCTCCAGCCACGATTTAGCAAGATGGAGATAAACAATAGCCTACCTGTTGCCATGTTGTGAATTTATTTTCCATTACTTTTAAATTGTTTGATGAATAATTTATTTTTTGAATCGTACGATTTCTGTTCCTTTTCATTTCCGTCTGCTAGAAACAAACCTCCGTAGTCATTTTCATAAATTTTGCATTCGAATATTCAAATTCAGAAAATAATAGTCAAATATTCGATAATCGATCGAATATTCGGTTAATTCGGCACAGCGCTATTCATTCATCCAAAGCTGTTTCCCTCTCGCCGTTACAATGGATGAAACAACTTCCAATTATTGCACACAAAGCCACTCGCATGTATCTGCTTATAATTGCCAATTACCCATGGTCGGCTGACGCCGTGAAATTGGATCCACTGGCTTTATTCGTTTTTAATTGCCCGGCAATTCACGAGCAAGGACGAAAGTTGACCGAAGCTTTAAACGCAGCGCGCGAATCGCTATGGTGCACGCCACGAAAGAGGTTGCCACGGAGAGGCCCGTCTTTTTTAAGTGCAGAGTGGACAAAACGATTCGGCACGAGTTCTTTGCGCTGGCTGTACCGGGCGGGGAACTTGAGTGTTCTGCTGTGTTTTTCTCGCCTGAAACTTGGGACAATGGTTGTTCTTTGTGGCAATGTGGGCTCCCAGCCATTGTCTAATATTTGACTTCGTCTCCATCCCAGACTTCAACTTTTTTTTTTAATTTTTATCCCCTAACTTTGAAGTTGTTACCGTAACAGTAAGTCTAATACAAGATCAAATAAAAATACTTAACTTCAACTAATGATACAAAGGTCTTGTCTGAAGCCAGCTCACAGACAGCTGCCACGCGCCTCTGCAATGGGGTGAATATTAAACTCCAGACAACAGATTTTGTGACAGCCAATTGAGCCTGCCTAATTAAGCCTGAGAATATTTCATTTCATGAGAGAGTTTTTCATTGCTTTGCTTTATAATCATAACCGAAATCTTATTCATTCTGTTGAGCGGAAGATAAATATCTGAATACTCGGTTATTCGGACTGACTCGGCCTCAGACTTTGAAGACTTTGAATTAATTTTTTACAGTCGCACTTTTTGTCAACTTTGAAGGTTAGCAAATTTGGCAAAATAATTTTAATTTGTCTCACAAATCAAAGTGACAATAAAACCCAACATACCGTCTGTTTATTTTGATGTCGTTGCTCATAAACAAGCACAAAACGCCGGCAAAATCAATCAAGAGATTCCGCTTCCTAGAATAAACAAAGTGTAACCTACCATTTCTTTACACAAATCTGACCCAACAACGGCTGAAAGTGCTTTACAGGGCGAAGTGACTGTCAATGTAAATGGGTCTCCACGTATACATGTGTGCATGTATTAACAAAGAGAGGTATGTACCAATGTCTCTTTCTAGACTGTACACAAGTTCAACTCGGTCATTGGTTTTCTTCTACTTTCGGCTTTTTGGAATCGTCCTTGCCATGGGTCGCGTCGGGTCGCCACAGCGCCCTCCGTTTCGTTTTCTTCACCTCCTCCGCTCTCAAGACGGCAACCGCGTACCGCCTCTGGAAGTCGCTGTGCAGGACGTCGCCGCACGAGGGCGCCCTGTTCATGAAGCCGCTCCGGGTCAGCAGGCAGAGTCCTCTGCCGTTCATGGCGAACTTGGTCGTGTCCACGCTGTCCAACTGGTAGAAGCCCCTTGCCCACTCTAGCCAGCTCACTACGTCCGCTCTCGTCCACAAGCGTGGATCTGCGAGAAAATGTGAAAAAACCTTCAATGGGCTCCGACGTGGACCAATGGAGGGCACAATTTCCTAGCAACGGAGGCTCCTTTTGTAACAACTGCGCATCGCTGGTTCGATCACAAACAACTAGGAAACTCAAGGGTGACGTAGTGGCATCGCTATCAACAAAATGAACACTCCCGACCAACACTGCCCTTTTCAACAAATGAGGGGGTGCTTCCCAGGGCAGATAACACACATAATAGTCTACCGTTGGCTTACCATGTTCCGGGCTTACTCACTTGATAACTGTGCCAACTATTCTGCTCAGGACAAGCAGCTCGGCCAGTTAGGCCTACATTAAACTGCATTCCAGCACAATACTTCCACCATGCATGGATCTCTGATGTACTTGCACATTGACAAGATGAACGTGAAAGACTCCGGACTGGGTATAGTAAGGCAAGCATGCTCACTCATGTGACTTTAGAGCACTAATTTCCAGTGGGAAGGCACAGTGGAGTGACTAGTCCCCCCCCCCGCAGCCTGTGTCTCCCGTGTGCCTACACCCTTAAAAACAGAGGAGGGAAAAACTGCCATGGCCATGCAGCATTTTGACTACGTTTTAACCACACTAGTCCCCCCTCCAGAAAAGAGAGGCCACGGGCCCCCTGCAAAATGTAACCCAGAGGCCGCTTACGCCACCGTGACTGCTCAGGCGTCGTTGGTCCGAGAAGAAACCGTAGCAACCGTGGCATACCAGGAACCTAGGAGCAACGGGGATCGATATCTTTCTGCTTACCACGACTGGCTACTCGCAAAGTATCGGCTTCCACCTGCATGATGTCCGGCCGAGGAACCGTCAAGTCGATCACCTTCTTGACGTCATCAGCCGGTTCCACCAATGGCTGACTGTCACAGAAATCGGCAGGGCTGCAGACTCTACTGCGAAGACAGACAGAAAACTCGATGGAAGGCTTTACTAATCAGATGGGTGCAATACTAGATGATAATGTGTAAAACTTGAAAAAAGGGAATAAACTTTGATGTTGAATTTGTTTGGTTTTCAACCACTTGTCTGTTTTTACCAGAAATAGGTTATTATAGCACCTGCTCCAAAACAGAGACCCGCCAACAGTTGTCATGTTTTTTCGTTTGCAAACGAAGTTTTTAAAGACCCAAAATTATACATTCTAAGATCTTCCAGCTTCCAGTTACAGGTACCTAAATTAAATGCAGCTTGGTAACTGGTATTATTTTTCATAGTTAGTCGCTGACTATTTGGGAACACGAGTAGGTAACAATACGAAGAGCATAGGATTGCCAACACAAAATACAGAAGGTGCAAAGAATCGACACCGTTATACTGACAAAAAAAGAAGTTTAGAGTACCTCATGTTCGGCAATTTTGCGAGTCAATCCTGTTGATCAGTGGACCTTAACCAGACTATTGGCAATGCCTCCCTCAACTACGGCAATGTAAGCTCAGGTGTGGTTCTAAGATGCATGCAAAAAGACAAACCACTTAAACAAAATTATGTAAAGCCACTTCCTAAAACAAAGCATTTTTCTAATCCGCTTTGCTCGATAGCACGTGGAAAGCATGACCGGACATAAATACACGTATCAATATTATTTGAAGTGCGATAACCCGAGGCTTTAAAGCTGAAATTGAAAACTGGATTAAAACCCAAAATGCCGGCCATAGGCCTAACCGCAACCGAGCAGTGCCCCAAGCAGGGTTAATCATATGACTTCAAAAGAGTATAATTATACGTAGTCATGTCGTGCAGGCATACAGGTAAGAGACGCGTGTTGTCTAGAATAAAATCGGAGTACTTCCGCATTCTGTAAGTCAACATAATCTAAGATCAACATGTCATTTAATACAGTATAGACACACCGGGCAGAGGTCGATAAGACTTTAAGCTTAAGCGGTTCTATGCAAGGAGGTACTTCACGGCACTGTATATACTGATCTCTTGATCCCCTGCCTGCACAGAAATGTGACTGCATATCAGCAGAGGCAGAAATTCCCTGATACAAGAATGGATAAATTTCATAAGCACCCACACCTGCAGGCTGGGAAACTTGCTAATGAATGAGCATAGTTAGGCCTAGTTATAAATAGCTTTCTCGTCAAATTGGTGACAAAAACATTCCAATAGGCAAAGACACACTGTTCGAGTCCATTAATGATCATGAGTCATTTCCGAATCACGGCCTGGATGGATCATCTCGATTCCCCGGTGCGTTCCACCGCAGATCTCTGACTATGGAAGTATATCTATAGTTGCGGTAACACCAATCTCTTCTTTGAGTATGTGTGGTTCTGAGAAGAACCCGGTTCTTCTCAGAACCACTATAGATTTAGTTTCTTTCATCATGAAAACCTTTAAGTCTTATATGGAAGTATAGTTAAAATTGAGTTGATGATTAATTCATCTATAGAACTGTGTGACTTGAAGCCACGGGGTGACGTCTACTCATGAATATACGAGGCTACGGACGAACTCATGGTTGGTACCAGACTTGCATATTTAAACTTTAGCCAATCTATTCCGTCCACGACAGATTGAAATGGTAAGAGAGCATCACATCGCTGAAAGAAACCGTATTCAAAACTAATCTACTTAGCAAATGTACTTAGCAATGTTTGCTATTGAAGCAAACATTGCAATAATCAATAGTAAACTTAATAGTTTTGTTAAATTGAACAGTGCCTTGTCGGTGAAAATCGTCATTTATGAGAACTTGCACAAGGCGTCAAAACTACACGGAATTTAACAACCGATTGGTGATGGAATTATAAGCACGATGGATACGGTTTTCAACGAGTAACCAGCTGGTAAGCAAGCATTACACAAGCAATGCCTTGCTTATTTTGGTTAATTCATAAACCTTATGAATGAGATAATTTCTTATTTATCCTGTAAAGAAATTGAGAGCTCTACTTTCATCGGGATTGTAGGCTATCCACAGTTTCTTATACAAGCATCCTACATAGAATCTGGGCGGTTTAAAGAGCTTACCGACTGTCCTAAGGTGCGGGGAGCTCCAAAAGGCATGTTTTCCACAAACTCTCTCCGGCACATCTGGACCTCGACACACCTGCTACCTCGCCGGCCTCTGCAGACAAATGCCTGGCATCTTCCTTCAATCCTCCTGCTTCCTGGAAACCTCTCCAGGGTCTTCAACTCAGAAAACACTGAATTTTGGGGGCCTGCCCTGGATTACCGGGCCCCCGTACACGGCTTGTCAGAAGTGCGCCTTTTATGGTCACCGTCCTCATGCATGCCTAGCGACACCGACAGGTGTTTTCCCACGTTGCTGAGTCATGGACATATTAGGAAGTGCTGCAGAAAAATATCATTGTTATGGAGATCGAGTTCCCTTTGCAATGTTCTGTGTTGATACGGCGAGTGCATGACAAAAGGCACTGCACGTAAGAGCACGTGGGAATTTGTTCCTCTAAAAGCCAGGTGTAAGGCAGTGAGCTTGTTGTTTACGCTACAAATTTCAATGAAAACGAAATATCAACAAAACTGTTTTTTTTCTGCGTTCAGCCAGTTTCCACTGCAAAGAACCACGTTATGGTGCTAACGATTCAATCGTGACTTCAAACTACATCATGCAGTTGGGAGCTTGGTTCGTGTCCGAATTTGTCACTTGGCTGCGGGTAGAAATGACGCACGAGTATATAGCATGGTGGTGGCCGCAGCCAGTTTCCATAAAGTTGTATGCAATCCAAGCCGCAGCCAAGTGATTTGGAAGCGGCTATTTTTGTACTGGCAGAACGATTACACATTGTGCCAATGGCGGAGCATTGTTAAGAATAACCTGCAAAAGGCATGCCTTTTGTGCAATATGCCCTCAGTGAGTTAAATTTGAATAAAATATGGTACACTGAGTTCGTTCAATTCAGGTGAACTTAACAATTTGAATACTAAAAACATTTGCTATATACATACCTCGTGATTCGGAGCAAGCTTTTGCTCATTTTAGAGACGCCTTTCGCTAATACACTATTTTCAATGGATAAGAAGGGCACAAAGGAACCAGTTCATTCCAGAGATAAAAGCTTGCTCCGAATCGCGAAGTATGGCATCCAGTCAGTGTCTGGAGTCTGCAGAATTCAGATGATGTTTATACGCAATAAAATAGCGCAGTGTATACCAGATTTTACTCAATGTTAACTCGTAAAAGGCTCCATTATTACTTAATGTTGTTACGCCTTTGGGATGAATTTAACTCAGGAGGCTTGCTTACTGTATCTGTATTATGGTTGAAAATAAAACGAACCTCCGCGAATAAACACGTCGTTCTTGGTGCACAGTCTGACCGCTTCATGAACCTCATAATGAGGAATATGATTGTCTGAACCTGATTCGATGTGAACTCAGCTGCAGTCTGGGCTTTTTTCCCCTTTTATGGACATGGAAACTGTTGGAAAACCCCTTCAACGCAGCGCCATTGAGGTCGAAAATTCACGATTGAAGTACGACAAAGGCTCCACTGACAAAAAAAATTCCAAATTCCGCATTTCATAATCAGGGTAGACTGGCTTAAGAGTGTTATCGAACAAGGGAAATCGAAATTGAGTGCAATGTGCTCACTCCAATCGGCCGAAATTTCGCTCAAGTTCTACTTCGGGTTCTGTTTTAGTTACCTGTGCTTCGATCCAACTCAGTGTTATTTTCAGTCTACATTTTCCAGGCCTTATATTCATATTTCTTTTTTTTTTTGGAGAGAGATGTTAGAGTATATAATATTCATCACATACTGCTTGTCGTCACGAAGTGCGAAAGGGAACGGATTAGCACAAGACTAGCCAAGTAACAGCAATTTGAATTTCGAATTTTCAGCTCTTCGGGTGTAATAAGAGCAGGTAAAACTCTCCAGAGTTCGAACGATACGTATCGTCACGCAGTGATTGTATCTCAACTTGTTGCTTCATACAGGAAGCCAGTCTAAAAGCAAATTGCGGAAGTTGTTACTAAAAAATTGTCAAGGTTTAATGGCTGGTTCTTGTTTGTTTTGTCGTGGTTTCGCAGGTATTAAGTTGTGAGACGACTGTGCATTTCCGAGTAAGGCTTTGTGGATTCTCAATGGGCGCTGTAAACGTGTTCACAATGGATTTAGAGAGTCCTTTAAGTGACAGGGGTACGTATGGTTGCAAGGTTCAATGCACTTATATTCAAGCCCCGTTGAAAATGTCAAATCAACTGGGCTTTTATTCGACAGCACTGGGATTTCGCAAACAAGACATAAATTATCTTGCCCTTCAAATCTTTCCATTTCTCTTCAACATTAGCCGATGCATTTACACAAAATAAAACTAACCCAGGAAAAGTGCTGCAGAATCTCCAGTCTGCAAGCAGCCATTTCTTTTAATGGCATCCCTCTACTTTCTCGGACCATTTTCAGGTTTGGAAGTTCCTCCAAACCATTGAATGAGGTGATCGATCGTGGCAAACATCTACATTATGCACCGTTTCAGTGTTGGGGCCAAGCAATTCTTTTTCAAAGGAGGAGTGAGGAGGCACTTTTCATACTACACCAGAGAATCGATTACAAAATAATTTAGTTGCAACTTAATTAATCGACTCCTCAACCAAAAATTAGGCTGAAATGTTCCCCTAGTGGCAAATGTAAGCTTCGTGCAGTTCCACAACCAGAGTTATTAATCCATCACTGTAGCGTCGGCTCGTATTGACAAATGGTACGCATGCGTAATATGCCCCTTCGGCCAAAAGGGTGAATGGATTTACCAGATTCCACGCGTGGGGCGTTTGGCAATCACGACAATTTTGACAAAGTCCTACTAGAGTTGCATCTGCCAGTTACGTGTTTGTCCAGAGCTAATGGAAATCCGTGGAAACGTGCAGACAATAGATCTATAGCCGGAGCTCTTCTAGAACCCTGTTTTGGACACGGCTGAAGAGCGCGGCGCGCGTGCGCGTGCAGCTAGCTAGGTGGCCCCAGCCAACTTGGACAAACGAAGTCACTTGGCGGCGCTAGTTTATTTGCAAGAAACGAAGGTGGACAGAGCATGTCGCGCCAGGTTTTTAAGTAAATTTCAAGGAAACCACTTCATTAAAATGTCCTTGCAAGGTAATTTCTTTTAAAAAAAAGTCTCAGTGGTCAGATGCTTATCAGTGTGTGCGGATGTGTCCTCGAAATCATCATTAAAAATATGAAATCTAAGATAATACCCAGTCGTCGTGGTCGTAAACCCATTTTGATTTACACGTGTGCCTAGTTTTCGGCCAGTTCGTTTAACATGTTTAATGTTCTTGAGGTCGGATCGGAGCGTGTGTTAAAGTGTTCCATTTATTACACTCAC